>CABEEJ010004640.1:0-23868 GCA_901482245.1 Timema douglasi
TCCGTAAGTTCCAGAGCACTAAGGCCTTGTTCATGGTGTGATTTGCTTGGAGGTTAGAAGCTTACTTAGCAAGGACGCGACACGACCAAACACATGGTGTGTCCATACTGTGATTGGCTCGAGGGTTACTACTAAACGAGTCCTCTTCGGCACCCGCTCAGCGATTCAACTTGTCGAATGAAATCATCTAGTAGTCAGGCGGTAGGTAACTGTTTAATTAACAATAACGCTGTACTCTTTGATCTATAGTAATGGATAGTGAAAAGATTATCATCGCTGTATTACAAAGAAGAAAACACTTTTTGGAGTATATATTACTGTGGTAAAATCGATATTTATTTAAGAGAAAGTAGCGAAAACTAAATAATTGGAAAAATTCAAACTGCCTGTTTTAAAGTTGCTTCTTTAAAAAAATACTTACAGAGAATAACAAGTTTTGTTTCACACGATTGGGTTTGCTAGACTTGGTTATAGTTTTTGTCAATCTTGCTTCTATTCTAGAGAGTAAGACATCAAATGACTCTTGACTCATGCATGAGTATTTGAAAAATGTATCATCATACAAGTGAGCGTGACAACATAAGTTGTTAAATTCACCATGTTCGGCAAGTTTTTTTTCCCTAAATTCATGAACTGAACAAGATCTATAAACAATATGGTTATGTTTTCTATTAAAATTAGTTTCCCAGAGAATTTCGACAGTGACATGATGAAATAACGCACTTAAACACTGCAATTCACTAGACTAGATATACCTCTCGGTATGGTAACGCCGCTACGCAAGCCTCCAAGAAAAACTGCTCGCGCTATAAACAAGGCCTAAGAGTTACACACTCCAGCTAGAAATTAGACAATACTTAGCAACGAGTCTTACTACCCGTCCGGATTATACGCTTAAGTACTAATTATATTAATGGGTTAGGAATTGGGAAGGTTGAATAAAGAGGAAGTGAACACACATTTGCGTGGAGGGAGAGTGGAAAACTATTTAGGGAAAGCCACCCCCAATTCGCCAAAGGGAGATTCGAACCTCGAACTCTCTCTCTCTCTCTCTCTCCGTCCTCGGCAGTCTAGCTCAACACGAAACTAGCGCGTTAGCTAACGACATCGCCGAGGCGGATCTGGACATTAGAAGTTTGTTGGTTTGTTTTAATTAGCACCACCGTGTGCCCTTAGCCTTCAGGTTACATACACTAAGTTAGTGAGTTTAAGGTTGAAGAAGGTTTAATTTAGAAGTGTGCCAGCACTTGCATAGAGGGCAAGTGTAAAACCATGTAGGAAAACACCCTCCACACACCTAACCGAGACGTAACCACAATCTCCTTGTCATCGCCATCGTCATTGTCATCGTCATCTAGTCTATTACAAGAGTGACGCCTAGGCACAGGTGTATCGGGGCAAATCAAAAAAACTGGAATCCCTTGACAACTGTTTTTTGAATTTGCTGAATTCTTACATAGGTACTCAAACTGGTTGCTTGTTATAATACCGGTTACAAAATAATTTACACTAAGTTATTAATGTTAAAAAACAACAACTTATTGTTGGTAATATTATTAAGTGTGTTGGTACACCTGCCTCACCATCGTCACACCACTGTGCCGTGGACCATTAGAAGAAATGACTCAGCTGTAAGACGGGCGGGGGGTACACTCACTTGATTCTCAACGGTGCTCGAGAGGGAGCACAGATAATGATATTAAACGTTTATAAAAACATGATGTAGCGATCCTTGGATTGTATTCATACATAGCACCTAGTGGTGACAAGTTGAAACACTTTCAATGATGGCATTCATAGGCTGTACTGTATAAAGTTATGCGTTAACCATGGAAACGAGACGTATCAGCCAATAAGAATGCAGGAGAAGCTCTAGCCAATCAAACAGCAGCAGACGGTAAATATCTTCCGTTCTTGTTTTAAATGTCTTGGTGTAGCCATACTTGTTTGTTATTAATGAATGCTCTCTGTTTGAACGCCAGTGACTATGACTGTATGTATCTTCTTTATTACATGTATGATTCTGTTACTGATACCATCATAACCATAAACCAGAACCAAATCTAAGGGCCAGTTTCATAGTCAAATTTATTTCGCCTCAAGTGCGGCACTACACTAAGTACATGACGACACCTACCTAAACCAGAATGGAATGGGCCGTTCTCGCATAGGAAACTGGCCATCCATTCTGGTTTAGGTAGGTGTCGTCATGTACTTAGTGTAGCGCCGCACTTGAGGTGTACTAAATTTGACTATGAAACTGGCCCTAAATACAATTTGATTTTTAATAGGAAAGGCACCACTAAAATTAGGTAAATTTTTGTATGAAAATAAATTGTTTAACCACTTTCCTGTTGGGTTCTAAATTTTTTTTCTGCACTGTTAATGAGTTTTTTTTTTAAATTGCCAGTATTTGTTTGGTGAGAGACATCTATTGGATAAAAGAGAACTTCTACAAGGATAAGTCAGAAAAACATGGCCAAATCGGACTGGAGCGTCAAATATTTCATTGCCCGCGTCACAAGTCCAGCAAGCAGTTAATGAACTTTGATTTGCAAATGAACATTTAAATGAAGACTTTTTAAAAACTTTATAGGCTAGTAGAGCAGGCTACCTAACTACATGGTGTCTACTAAACTTGACCAATGAAATCCCTGACCTTTTCCCTGATTTCCCCTCATCATTTCCTAAAATTCCCGACTAAAAAAGTATGTCACATCCTTCTAAATCGCTGCCCCCCTCCCTCCACCTTCGTTTTTCTATTAATTGTTTTTTAATAATAATAATAAGTTTTAAAATTTGAATTAAAATTGTTTACTAAGAATTAAAAATATATTACACAGCTACAAACAAAAAAATGACATTATAATTTATTATTGTATTTCATATTTTGAGTAAAATATCATTGTGTGATTTACCAAATTCCCGACTTATTCCCGTTTTTTCCCCGATCACTTCAAATTCCCGTTTTCCCTGATTTTCCCGGATGGTAGACACCCTGTTAACTGCTCGATGCCGGCACGTGCGACCTTGGATCTTGTTCTCTTGTTGTATAGACTAAAATCTGCAAGTCCCAGATTAATGCGGGGTTTGGCATTCGATGACCAGCGAGTCTAAGGAGAGCTAGCAATATCACTGTCTGGCGGCTTAGGGTCGAACCGGGGCCCCTCAGGCCGCCGCGCGAGGTCCTCGAGGTCCCCACACTCCCCCGGTCTGTCTGATGTACCCCGTGTGTCGTAGACTAGTATTCTCATTTAATCGTACACTGCCTCGTTCACCAGCCCTCTCCTCCCATGATCTACTCATTCCATCAGAGTCGCTGGGGGGGGGGAGGGGGCGGGGGTAGCCATTTAGAGTAACATAAATCTCCATGACCCCCCCAACTCCACGATAGTCCGTAGTTAGAGCAGACAACACCAGGCCGCTGTGTGATAAAGGAGGGTATAAGTAGGTATGCTATTCATCTCTTCCTTCTGAATCAGTTTGTCTGATTCTTCTGAACCGTCCTTGTCTTTATCTTTATCATCCTATGATATATTGTCTACTGAGGCATCGAGAGAGTTGGTCAAAAAAAAAGAGCTGTGATTCTAAGACGTGTAGATGGGAAAAGGAGCGTGCCTTAGAATCAAATAAATACGGTAATACCAGACTTAAATAGTACATTGTGTATATATATATATATATATATATAACTTGTTTTATTTGTAAGCTAGTACAGGAAAGGTAGAGGGGAACATATACAAGAGAATCAACCTGACATGGTCTTTACAATGAAAATTATTATTATTATTATTATTATTATTATTATTATTAGCACCGCGTCTTACTACCCGTTCGGGTTATACACACTTACGCTAATGTGTAATGGTAGGGTGATTGTGAGATGAAATGGAGGAGCTACAGTTTAACGTGGAATCCGAACCACGGTGGAGGCCTGGCATTCCACACATTCACAAGTTGTCTTGGTCAGAGGTGAAGGAAGGGTTTGGTAATCAGATAAATCTGTGCCGGGACCAAGGATTGAACCCCGGCCGCCAGCGTAGAAGTCCGACACCTTACCCCCTAGACCGTCAGGTCGCCGTACATTGAAAAGAACAACACGTTTCACACTATAAACACTATTGCGGCCCGATTCCCCGACCTGGGTTTCATTTTATTGGGACTTATCACGGGGGGTAAGGGCGGGGGGGTGAAACGCGCCACGCAACTGCCTAGACGAGGAAACCAAAACAACACAAAAAGGAAATGGGTGAAGATGTTTATTGTTAACTTTGTGGAGGTAACGAGTGATCCAGACCAGGGTAACAGGAGATAGTTGTATTTACGGGGACTTACCTTCCTTGAATATCTTCCTGAGGTCTTGTTTCTTCAAGCACAGCTTGTACAGGTAGGCGGCGCTGCGGTGGAAAAGAACGCTCTCCCAGACGTTGGGCTTGATGCTCACCAGAGCCACCCCAAACTCCTGGTTCAGGACACTCAGCATCTGTCCATGGGCCTGCAGGAAGGTCGCCTTGGGACTCGAGGTGAGCTGCTTTATGGCTTTGACGAGATTCTGCGACTCACCCTGGTCAATCGAGCCAGGGGCCTCGTAGTCGACAGTGGGTTTCTGACCTTTCCACACAGCCGTAGCGAACCAACGACACCGATGGTCGTTTTCCAGAGGGTCGGTCGGGATAGCGTCGAACTGTACCCGATCTTCCAATGGCAGACACGTCTGCAGGCTTTGTTTGGAGCCGAGTCTTTTTCCAAATAGATACACCTTGCTGCCGAGAAACATGACAAGCTGCTCTGTGCCTGAGGACAGAACAATGACTCACATGAGCCACTATATACCTGCAGACAGAGCAATGACTCACATGAGCTATATACCTGTAGACAGAACAATGACTCACATGAGCCACTATATACCTGCAGACAGAACAATGACTCATATGAGCCACTATATACCTGCAGACAGAACAATGACTCACATGAGCCACTATATACCTGCAGACAGAACAATGACTCACATGAGCTATATACCTGCAGACAGAACAATGACTCACATGAGCTATATACCTGCAGAGTACAGACATACAATAATTTACTTGAATAGGTAGTAACTTAAGACGTGATGCTAAAATAACTATTAAAATTGTTATACTGAGTAATTGAATTGTTTTGTGTACTAAAAATAGTAATTATCTCTTTTTAAAGTTCTAGACAAAGAAAAAAACTGTATTCACAATAGCATGATGCGTGCTATACCCAATGGAACGCGCCTGAAGTGAACGTTACATTAATGTCGAGTTGAGTGTGATCCCTACGTTATCAAACTCAAAAATACACCCACCACTTTCATCGTTGAAAGCGATGACTCCTTGTCGAGGCGCCACCAGGTGAACGATACCCTTAGCGTTGAACTGGCCTTGGACTAGAGTCGTCAAGTTGGTGGAACTTGGAGCATTGCTGATGTCATTAGGATTCTGTCTGATAGCGCTCGTTGTGAACCATCCACATTGGTCGATACCACTTTCATTGAAGGTGTGGCACGAGAATCTGACCTTGGAGCCAACGCGCAAATATTCGTACATCATGTGTCCAGGGGCTGTGGCCTTACCGTTCACGGTCAGTCTGTCCGCCCACAGGAGCGACCGTTCCGTCTTGCCTTTGTGAGGAAACTCTAGGATAGCTTTGTAAGGCTGAGGGATGGCCACAACCTTTCCGACTAGATTTTGTAAGTACGTAGTATTCTGTTTGTCCAACATTGTTCACGCGGAAATGTGCAACTAAAATTGACGCAAATTGAAATTTTTAGCAATATATGACAGAAACTTACATTCAAAATGTGTTGGGAAAACTGTTTACCATTTTATTTTCAAAGTAGAATGAAAATGTCGTGCTATAGCCTATAACCAACAAAGCGCTGAGCACACACAAAGATCAGGTTCCTTATTTTCCTACAAAACAATAATTCATATGACCAAATATCAATGTGACATGAAAATTGTTAAAAGATTTCTGTTGGGACATTGACAAGATCGAACTATTCCACATCTACATAACAGTTTAATCTGGTTATTTTGGGGAGTTGCACAGACTTGCAACATAATGAATGAATAACTAAACTAGTTTATTAGTTCAAAGAATGATCAAAAGAATACGCTAATAAATAAATCGTATAAATAGTTCAAAGACTAATACAAAGAATGCTTTGTTAATTAAATTGTTTGATAATCGGTATTATAGATAAAAGTATCCATTTAATAAAAAAAAACTTATGATTAAGGTGCTCCAGCGTCTATGTGAGATTTATTAAAAAAAAAAGTTCTCTTTCACACCATATAATTAAAAGTATCCCTTCTCGTCCTTGTTTTCGAGATATAAGACCTTAAATAGGGAAATAAGTAGTATTATCTTCTAAAATATCCTTATGTTTAAGGTGCTCCAGCGTCTAGTCCAGAATTTTTGTCACGTTCACAAATGGTGGTTTTTATACAGAAAGAAAGTTCTCTTTCACCCCATATAAATAAAAGTATCCCTTATAGTCCTTGTTTTCGAGATATAAGGCCTTAAATAGGGGGATGAATTGATATACCTTTTAAATTAGCCTTATGTTTATACTTAATCAGCGCCTGGATTCAATATCTTATCAAAATTGTTAGAGCCAATTTCGAGATTTGATTTGTACTCTTTTCGCTTTTTACCAGACAATTCTTAATTTCGGGTTTAAAAGGACACAGAGATGGATGGCATTTTAAAAACAACTTTTCTGGGATAATTATGTATGTTACTAAACAAGCACTAGCATTTTGCACAAGCAAATAATTAACTCTTGTTCACGCTATACGCTAAATAGTATTTAAGACTTCTTGTGAATGTGGGGAATGCCAGGCCTGCACCGTGGTTCAGATTCCACGTTAAACTGTAGGTCCTCCATTTCATCTCACAATCACCCTACCATTACACGTTAGCTTAAGTGCGTATAACCCAAACGGGTAGTAAGACGCGGTGCTAATAATAATAATAATAATAATAATAATAATAATAATAATAACAGTTTAACGTGGAATCTGAACCACGGCAGAGGCCCGGCAGTCCACACATTCACAAGTTTTGATTAATACACGTCTTGTCAGAGGTGAAGAAAGGGTTAGGCAATCAGATAAATCTGTGACGGGACCAAGGATTGAACCCCGGACCCCCAGCATAAAAGTCCAACACTTTACCTCTAGACCGCCAGGTTACGTTATTATAGTGTCTAATAAGATTATTTTGTGTATTATATTATTCTATTTTTAATTGGTCTCATAATTTGTCATCACATTTTATATTTAATTTAGATTTTTACCGGTTGTGTATTGGGTAGGGTATTATAATAAATAAAGTATAAGTTGAATCATTTTGATGTGTCAGTGTTATTTAGATTTCCCAAAACGTATTAGGTTTATCCTCCCCCCCCCCCTTTATATGCCCACTCTAGCTTTACTTAGAGGTCCCAATGAGAAATATCCATGCCTCCACACAATTTTTTAAACAGAATGAACAGTCGATAGCACCCTCCTCCTCTAGAACATATAGGTGTGAGAATTTCCCCCCCCTCCCCTTTATCAATCATGCTTTGTACTACCTGTTCCCAGAGTTGAGCGAGCTGTGTGGCTAGTAGTAGTAGTAGTAGTAGTAGTAGTAGTAGTAATGGCAGTTATCTTAGAGCCCTTTCACGCATGGAGGGTTTTACCCATCACCATCGTTAAAGGCGAGTGGCGTTTTTAAATTTCGCTCACGCATTCTGTAGCTAGTTTGGGTTTTCTAGTGAGTGGGAATGAATCGCAATCGGAAGAGTCTGCTTTTATTTTTGTTATATTTAAGAAGGAAAAGGCTTAACAGGGGAGAATGGGTGCACCCGCCCTTACATAAAAGAGCATAGTTTTGAGAATTCTCACTCTTTTATTATGATTTGAGGTGGGACGAGGCAAAGTATGTTTTAACTTCTTTCGTATGTTTAATATTCTTAAAGTTATGATGTAGTTAAAGTAACACAACTCTCCATGCATTGTTCACTATTTGTACTCCTAGAGGATTGTCCCATAGCACGAGCCTATCGGAAACTAACGCGATTGAATGCTCTACATCTATTCCAGGCACCATATAAAACTTTATAACATAATAGAATAATATAAATTATAGAAGTACAAAACGCTTCCCCCTTGAACCAAGTCTAAATTGAGTCTGAACGCGGGAAGAAACAACCCATGTTCGATGCCTGTAAAAACCTCCATAAGAACCAATGGTCTGTAATGGTTCGTACCGTCGTTAGGAGTGGTTTAACGGCAAACTATGAACACAGGTGGGCGAAAGGATGCATTTAGACCTGTAGCAAGTCAATTGACATCTACATCACGAGCCTACATAAAAGTACTAAGTTATGATAATTATTATAGTGGAATTCGAAGAAGAGAATTAAAGTTGACATATTTAGGTATCATATGCTTCAACATCTACTTTCAATGACTGGATGGGCTCGAATACAGCCACCATGCTTCCGAGAAGAAATGACTACAAGTGTGTAAAATAATACTCAATAGACGAATCCTTAGAAAAATACTATAGCTGAATCCAAAGAAGATAATTAAAACTGATTTATTTAGTAATAATATCCTTCAAGACTTACTCACCATAACAGGATGGGCTCGGATACAATCACCATGCTTTCAAAGAAATTACGATGAGTATAGTGGGGAAACCAGCATGGTAAATCTCACACACGTCTTCGCTGAATCATCCAATAGTTGAAATGAACGGGAGTCTAAGTCACTAACCTAGAGCACTGCTGCACTTGCGGCGTTTCTTGGGACTTCAGTCTTTTCCTCCCCCCTCTCTTTCTTTTCCTTTCTCCCCTTTTTACCGTCTCTCCTATTTGCCTGTGTTTACACTTTATTCCTTTTATTTCTGTTCGATCAGAGAAATCGTACATAATGAGTGCCGCTTAGATTCACTTATTGTAATTCACCACGTGGTATGATTGTAGAAGGAACCGCCACTCTATCATCTACAGACATACCAGCTCACCACGAAGTTTGGATCATGGGTCTCACCACGTCGTCGAGGGAAATCCTCTTTGATCTTTTAATTATCAAGGCGTTATTAATAAGTCCATCAGACTTATGGGTCTAGTCTAACAGACTAGAATTTGTTGTCATGTCCTTCAAACTTAGTTTTTATAGTCATGGTGACTATTTTTCTAGATTTCTTATTTTAGTCAAAGTGACTAGATTTTGGTTTTGTGTCCTTTTGACTTAGTTGGTGTAGTCAAAGTGACTCTAATGTGTTCTCGATTCTTTCAGACTTCATACATTAGTCCAAGCGACTAAGATTTCCCTATGTCCAAGACATATCTTAAATATAGGAGCCTTGAGCACCAGATATAATAAAGACCTAGTCTTAAAGGTTGCTTTTCTCCACAAGTACAGTATTTATGACTAGTCTGTTTTCTCATGACGCCGTGTTCAATTGTTTAATTTTTGTATGGCTACAACCAGGTCGTCAGTCCTTTTTCTTGGACACAGTTGGGTTTATGTTTTGAACCATTCTTGTTGGCACGCTTTTCGTGTGGTATTAGCTGGGGTGAGTAAAGCGTGGAGCTCCGCTAATTTCCATAATGGGGTCCACGCATATAGTGCCTTTACTTTTAGCCCGTCGTAGGCTCCTATTGACTAAGTATTAAAAGTTAGTATGTTCTAAAGTAATGTTGTACCCCAAGGAATGGGTTACTGTATAAATGTACTATTGATTGCTCTGGCAGTACCTATTGGGAAAGGACCAGTCGTAATACATTTTGGTGGTGACGCCTGTTTGCTAGCCATCTACCAATGTAATTAACAAACCTTTCTCATATAATTCATTATACAATGTATCTTCAGGACTTTCTAAGTCTCAATCAAGCAAGCTAGTTCTATATATATATATATATAATATATATAATAGTAACTCTAAACTTATAGGATTTACAGTTAACTTTCATTGGTAATTGGTAATTATTTCACGGTTTTCCCTTCTTGACCTTACTGACAGCCTGGCGCTGGCCCAGCTGTTTTGATAGTGAATAGATTTTCCAGCCTACTACCTTTGATGCTTAATATTACCTAAGCAGCTACAAGACAATCCTTTGGTTTGGACTTGCTATATGTCAACACATCTTCTACTTAACTTACATTTTTCCAGGATCCACGATATGGTCACGTTTCCTTAACTTATATATTACACGTTCAATTGTCAACCAGCATTAATCTTGTATAACTATTGTAATATTATATCTCATATATGTTTTTCTATTATAAATCTATTTATGATTAACTTAATTGTTTGTCTTACGTACCTAATGAATTATCCAGAACTATAAAATCGTTACAATCGGCGAAGTCGGTACAGACCAGCAAAATTTACTTCGAGTGGTACCGCTCCTAGCGATGGTGGGGGGTTAAACACACCACTTGTGAAGGGCTCTTATGTAATCCGTTCACATTAAAATAATTATTAGTCCTAGGAATGCATACCCCAAACATACATTTAAGAAAACAAATTTACTCTCCAATATATAATCAGAAAAATATGAAACAGTGCTCAACTCCTTTTGTTTCCTGATTATTTTTGTCAAAATCTTAATTTTTTTCCATTGAAAAACACTATCCAACTGTTATATAGTTAGAAAAAAGTGTGGTCATTTTCTTAGTTATTAAATCAGAGAAAAGTTTTAATACAGAAAATGGATGTATTCCCTAGCTAGTGATGATCTTATTTCTCAGATGAAGAACGATTTACTGGTTACTGTTCAACTTGAAGTTTTGGTGAAATTGCATTTGCTATCCCCCTTGAAACTTTTGGGGTTGTAATTCATTTCAAAATAATTAACCTGCAAGCCCTTTTTAAACAGCTACAATCTATAAATAAATAAATAAATATATAGACTTTACATTTTCCAAGTCGTTTGAACCAGTCACTACCACAGAGAACAAATACCAGCACCTACATCGATTCCCGTTAGAGTGCACTCCTCCATGTAGTACCAACCACAGACACCAGGTAGAACTATGTATCGTGGATCTATCCAACTATGCAATCTCTTATTGTTTCTAGAGTAGTGCGATCTGTGGTCGCTAGTTTAGAGTAATGTTATCTGTGTTTCTTATTGTAAACAATAGAGCTGTTTTGTGTCTGGATATTTCCGCAAGTTAAAGCAAAATGTTCAAAAGATAGTGACCGAGTGATGAAGCGTAACATTTCAATATAGACGTGTCTGTGCAAGGAAACAAAGCTGTATATTTAATAGTCTGTCTTTGAATTTAAAAATGCCAATCTCTAAGGGGTTATTTATAAGTGTCCTCGTTATTTTGGGCTCGCCTTGTTCCCCCAGTCCTGCTTCACCCCATATACACCAACATCACCGAGAAAGGGAACAAGATGGCGGATACAGTCCTCTGGACCACAATCATATTGTTGACGGAGCGCACTATTCAGAATTCGACCATGAAGCCATTCTAGGTGAACCCTGGATGCTGTGATTACAACAATGCTTTTTGACGTCACATCAGTTACTACTATGAGGGCTAGGGGTGCCAAACAAATTATGCATTTCATAATTCCACAGCTTCTCACTACCTGGAGTTTACTCTTGAATATTAATTATCCTAATGTTTGAGAGATGAGGGTAGAATTTAGCGGACATGTTCCCTAATTTACGTGGCAAGAGGGCGGGAAACCACTAAGAACAAAAAACAACTTTTTGGCTGTATCCGAATAGTCGAGCAGGGGTGCAGAATATGTTCAGAGATCCAATATTTCCCCAGAACATAATAGTTGCATAAAAAAATTCCCCGAAAACCCCAACATTCAAAATAAAACATTGAATATTTTATAGAGGCTGAAGGGAATAAGGATTATTATGTTAATCAGTTATTGTTATAGTACCTACCTTATAAAAAACTTACTTGTCCCCAGAAATGGCAACCTTCCCATTTCCTTGTGTGCATTACATATTGTTATTAACTGTTCATTGATGCCAGTGGGCTTACCAGCACCAACATTTAATTTTACATCTTGAGAGTAAGAGGCAATGGAGTGTAATTCCGGGAGGACTTGGTCTAATTATTGAGTGTCATAGACTGTTTTTTCTTAGACTCGCCACTACTGCAAGGTCTATCACTATCAACCACACAAGGGGAAATACTATCGCTATTTACGACTATTAGTTTTTCCTGATCACATAATTTATGTTTTATAAAACTTGCAATACTCCCTTGATCCTTCTAGGTTTTCTTGGGCATGTTTATTAGATATTCAAGTTTATCACGTCTGCCACGCCATTTAAATAATCAGAGTCAACATAATAAACATTTGTTTCACTAAACCAGCTAATTTTTTATAAACATTTATCTATTGTATGATGTACAAACCTTAATAGGTTCACTAACAACAATTCCATAGCTACACAATTATTACAAGCATGTCACGAGTTTAAATAAACTGAGCACACATCACCGTGTAATTAGGCCACGATATGATGGGGTGACTGAATTCAAACTAAAACAAAACATCGCTCACCCTTCCCTCCCCTCCCCCGGCTGCCCGCCATGGCTACCAAACACCCCCAGTAGGGTAGGGGACTGATGACTCGTCACTCAATCACGCCATTAGCCAGGTTCAATTATTAGACTTTTCCTCTGCCCCTGACTTCTTATTTATAACGACACATGTCTTTGCCCCTGGACACCGCAACTCTTTGTGACACTGCCTCACTATGAGACATACTCTAAGTGTCATCATACAAATGAAACTACCACATCAGAACCAGAATGTACTAAAAACCTCAACAAAATTGTTGACATTTCCCCAGGACTGCTTTAATATTCCCTGAAACTCGTTCACGCGTTTGGACATATTCTGCGCTCCTGTTATCAAGTACTCTTGACTTGATAACTTTACACGCACTTGAGGTTGAAGACTGCAACAGACTATTTGGACGGCAAAATATACTTTTCATACCCTTGAGTGTGCAGTGCTGCTTCTTAACAATGATCTTAGAAATCGGACAGATCTGCACTTGGTCACGTGATTGCTAATGCAACTATCAAGTGAACGTCAAGGGTCGACGGCGCGTGAAGTCGACTATTCGGACACAGCCCTTGTTTCAAACTCTGACCTCGTCGCTGGCAAATCAGAATGAACTTGATCTCGTACTGACTGGGACACATTGCCCTAGTTTAATTTCTGAATTGACCTACTTAGTGATTTCTATATTAATTAGGTCCAACTTTCTTTTTATCAGCTTTGGTGGCCGTGTGGCCTAACACGCTACTCTTGCGGTAGAGTAGACTGCTGATGATGGGGAGAGCAAGGTTTGAATATTGGTCGGGTGTACTGGGGGTGGTTCTTCCAGTCTTTCTCCACGCATATGTGGGTACATTTCTTTCAATCTAACTTTATTAATCCCTTAAACCATTAGCATGGTAAAAACATAAGCGTATAACCCACAATGGGTAGTAAGACATTAAAAAAAGACCGGTAGCAAACAGTAACTTACTTGTTTTTATGTGCATGGTACAACCGGATTAGATAACCAAAGATTAATGGTAGTTAATCAGAAGTTACATTTTATGAGCTCGCACAGTAAGTAAACCATCTGTATCCACATGTATTTAGTCTCGTGCTGTTGTAAGTCTTGTATCCACCTGCTAGTCTCGTATCCACCTGCTAGTCTCGTTCTGTTATAGGCCTGTATCCACATGTATTTAGTCTCGTGCTGTTGTAAGTCTTGTATCCACCTGCTAGTCTTGTTCTGTTATAGGCCTGTATCCACATGTATTTAGTCTCGTTCTGTTGTAAGTCCTGTACCCACCTGTTAATCTCGTTCTGTTGTAAGTCCTGTATCCACCTGTTAGTCTCATGCTGTTGTAAGTCTTGTACCCACCTGTTAGTCTCGTGCTGTTGTAAGTCCTGTACCCACCTGCTGTTAGTCTCGTGCTGTTGTAAGTCTTGTGATACTTTATTATGCTTTAGTAAAATATTAAACAAGTTGATTAAGATAATTTCTCACTTAATATAATTTAATTTGGCCCGTTTTAATATCTCGTCCCATCAGAAGAAGACCGTATCGCTTTCCGTCAAACTCGGTCCTGGCCAATTAGGAAGCTGTTTTTGTTCACACTGACATGGATCTATTTACCTCCATGACACCAATTTAAACTGTCAAGCGCTACAAGTAGGCCCAGACACTCGGTTACAGTTCTAGCTACGGAGGAAAACGAAACAGTTCCACTATTTGTTGTGGAGCACGATATTTCATACTTCCAGGCAGTGTCAAGGAGGCTGAAGAGTTTGACCATCTCGAGCCTGAAGAGGCCAAAAGACGACTCTCGATACTCGTCAAAAAGATGGACCTCGATAAAGATGGCGGCATCACCCGGAATGAGCTGCATGCGTGGATATTGAGATCGTTTTTGTAAGTGTCTTATTAGAGTTTAGAGAGAATGAATGTTTTAGTCGAAATGGGTAAATTCCACAAAATGTCAAAAATATAATGATAAAAATAATATGTCTACAATATTGCATGCATCTGAACATTTTAGTAAAAGGTTTTAAATTTGAAATAATAAGATTGAAACTATTGTTCAGGCTAATATGTATATGAAAATACACACAATATTGCAACGGTGTAGGGTTGTGATTGTTAGACTAGAAGTTTATTGACTCTGTGTTGGTTACATTTATTTTTATTTATTTATTTATTTGAGGTATTTAGCGTGCACTTTCCGAGTCATCTGATTATATCAGCGCACGAGAATTTCTCTCGGCAAGAGGGAAAAGGGCCTACCAATTTAGCTAGGAGAGATATTTTCACACACCTTCCAGGGTTCTGTTACGCGCCACAACGGACACGGGGACGGCTTTACTTCCCCTCCGAAGGGAGCTGTGCTATGGATTCTTATCGCTCCAGAAAAATCTGTTGACCTTGGCTGGGTTTGAATGATGATGATGATTTTAGCACCGCGTCTTACTACCCGTTCGGGTTATACGCTTTAAGTACTAATTACTCTAATGGATTAGGAATTGGGGAGGTTGAATTAGAGGAAGCGAACCCGCATTTGCATGGAAGAAGAGTGGAAAACCATTTAGGAAAAACCACCCCCAGTTCACCCGGCCGAGATTCGAACCTCGATCTCCCCGTCCTCAGCGGTCGAGCTTCAACCCGACAACCGCTTTAGCCAACTACGTCACCGAGGCGGGTCTGGGTTCGAACCCACAGAAATCGGGTCATTAGACGAGCACTTCACCCAAAGACCACGGAGGTCGACTTGTGTTAGTTCAACTCGGTCCATAAACACTCAAACAGAGAAAGGAAACTATTTGACCAGTAAACAACTGAGCTAGCAGATTATTGTAGATCTTTATGGACTAATGTTCAACTCTTTGGTTCGAGAATAGGTTTAATCCCCGACAGTGAGCTTACTATATGTTTTCTCTCGGCCACCGTTTGCTTGACCAGTCTATCTTTGAAGTCAACTTGACTCGAATGTGCGATAGAATGCTGTCAAAGGAGGAGTCCCAGGACAGGTTCGAGGATGCAGACGAAAACCAGGACGGCGTGGTGACCTGGGGGGAGTACGTGGCCGACACATACGGCGTCCGAGGGAGCGAAGAAGAAGACGACGAGCCCGAGTTTGGCGAGGACACGGAGGATAAGGTACATACACTTGTCACCTGCTAGCTCCGTTGACTGGACTGTGAGGTACTAAGTTGCCAATAATGGAGTCTGTTCCCAGCTGATAAGCGATGACCGCATCATGTTCCGCGCCGCGGACGGCAACAACGACGGTCTTCTGGACAAATTAGAGTTTGTTAAGTTCACACACCCTGAGGAACACCCGGAAATGTTGCCTGTGATCCTGGAACAAACTCTGGCGGAGAAGGACTTGGATCAAGACGGTAGCATCAGCTTCCAGGAGTACATCGGACAGAGAGGTGAGAAGGACCTTACGACTCTTGATTGGACCCCTGTTGTCAGGCAAACTGTGTTACATCGTGCCAACACTTGTGATGGTCCTAGTAGGGCTCTATACGTACGGAACTGACGTTCATCGGGAACTACTTTAACAACAGTCGTCTTTCTGTATCTCTACTCTCCCCTCCCATTTGTTTCAGAGGGCCGCCAACACGACAAGGAATGGTTGCTCACCGAGAAGGACAAGTTTGACCAAGAGTTGGACAAGGATTCTGATGGCAGACTCAACCCCGCGGAGATCCTGTCCTGGGTAGTTCCCAGCAATGAGTGAGTAGGACACGCTAATATACAACACACCGAGTCACCACGTCCCACTGACTCATTGCATGAGTCATTGTGTGTTCCTTGATACCATTTAAAGTTTTATTTTTGTTTTATTCCAGCGAGATCGCCCAGGAGGAAGTGGACCATCTTTTCGCCTCGTCCGATGACGACCACGATAACGTCCTTTCACCCAATGAAGTGCTAGACCATCACGATATATTTGTCGGGAGTGAAGCCACGGACTATGGCGATCACTTGCACAATATTCACGGATTTGAAGACGAGCTATAGACCACAATATTTTGCTTTAGTCTTGATCGTGCCATATATAGTTTTAACCAGTCATCCCTTGAGGACCATTTTGACATTCGTCAATGCCAAGGACCAGTCAAATGTTTCAGTAAATGATTATGTTCGAACTATACAATATTAGTACATGTATGTTTTATCGTAAAACCTGTGTTGTAAATATAAACCTCATTTTCTAATCAATATTCAGCTTAATCTAGATATGCAAAAAAAACTCTTGAATTACATGTTAGGCTCGGCTTAAAGATAATTGCAAAATGTTACAAATAAGATAATTCACGGAACTGACAACATTTAATATTCAAATACTGTTTAGTGATAATTTTATAGACAATGTCACATTTTCTATATCTAGTTGGTAAACAGTGTCCTAGATAAGTAAATATGCGTTGGCTTGTGTTGAAAATAATTACGATTTATTTCCAAAGAGTGAAATCTGTTTCTTCAGCAGAGTGAGGTTAGAGAGGGGCGGTCTAGCGAACTAAACCCTTCAGACAAGACATTTAGAAAGCGCTACATCTTCTGAAATAGAATCAAATGAATGATTACGTTTGAGCATATACCAGTCGGAAGACGATGGATGCGACGGATGGAGCGAGTGAAGAAAGACGGATAATACTGACCCACATTCCACGATAGTGATCTGTACGAAGACAGGGTCTATAACTTTTGGCAGGTTGCGTTAACCCCTTTTTTAAGTGTCGAACATATTTTAACAAGCTCCCATCTCTCGGGGGATATGTTGGAGTATTTCAATACGGACCATGAGCTGTGCTGTTTCCATTATAAACAAACATCACTCCATCTTTGGTCGGCCACCATAGTCCCATAGTTTACGGTATAAACTGCAAACAATCTGCGACTCAACAGCACTAGGCATCACTCACAAGAGATTAGACTTCTGATGGTGGGAATATCTGGGTTCGAATCCAGGTCAGACATACTAAGGGTGGTTTTCCATAAATGATTACTCTCGCCTCAAGCAAATGTGGTTACACTTCCTCATCCTTAACACATTAGCGTGATTAGTTCACAAGTGTATAACCCTACCGGGTTGTGAACCGCAAGGACAATGAATGTTTTAGACAAAGTTAGACAACAGATAATTTGTATGACTAACGTTCATAGCTTTGTATATCTGGGTCTTGACAAAGTTATTGACGCACAGCTTACAAACACTTGTAATACTCAAAACAGAGGACCCTTTTCTACACACGAGTCAAGTGACTAGTCCTTACACACGTCGGATGTTGAACAGAACGTGGATACGTTTTTTATTTCACCATATTTAATAAGGGTGTGCGAGATGTTGAAGCCCAAGGTCAAATCTCCTTTGCTTCGACTTCGACACCCACAATAATCTTCATATCATTTCCAAGGAAGAAGAAAAGTTGTATTATTTAAAATCTGTTTTTAATATATCTATCAGTAAATATGACATATTAACTTATTAGTACATTCCCTAAATAGTAACACAGACTAGTGACTAGATAGCATTATAAACCTTGTGTCACCTTAACTTGAACAATTAAATTCCAGAATTTCCCCTGATCATTTCTTGAAATTCCGACTTAAAAAGTATGTCACACCCCTTCCCAAGTTTTTTTAATTATTTTTATGAATAATAATAATATTTATCACCGCGTCTTACTACCCGTTTGGGTTATACACTTTAAGTACTAATTACTCTAATGGATTAGGAATTGGGAAGGTTGAATTAGAGGAAGTGAACCCACATTTGCGTAGAGAGAAAGTGGAAAACCATTTAGGAACACACCCCCAGTTCACCCGACCGAGATTCGAACCTCGATCTCCCTGTCCTCAGCAGTAGAGCTCAACACGACAAGCGCGTTAGCCAACTACGCCACCGAGTTTTATGAATAATAAGAATTATAATATATAATACACCCCTAAACCAGTTTGGCTAATCTGCGTGTGACCTAGCTGCAAGATGGTTGTCACAATAAATAACTGGCGCGGAGTATTTAGAATAAGTCGCTGCTCCCAGACATTTTTTATTCTTATGTGGATAAATTTTGCTCTGCTTAGATTGTTTTATTTCATATTTTGAGTAAAACAACATTTTTCCATTTTTTTTAAAAATTTGTAAAATTCTCAACTTATTCCCGTTTTCTCCTGACCCCTTACAAGCCCCAGCTAATTCCAGTTTTCTCGGATGGTAGACACCCTGTATATAACATAAGTGAACCTACCTCGGTGACTGCATGGTCTAAGGCGTCACTCTCGCAGTAGACGGAACTGCGGAGGACAGAGAGACCAAGGTTCGGATCTCAGTTGGGTGTAATGAGGGTGGTTTACCCTAAAAGGTTATAAACTCTCCGTCCACACAAATGCGGGTACATTTCCTATGAACAAAACCTTTCTCTAAAATAATTAGGGTAATTAGTACATTTGCGTATAGCCCGAACAGGTCATAAGACCCGGCGATAAAAAATAACAAAAACATAAGCATGAATATAATAATTTAGGGTGTTAAATTTTTTTTCTGTTCCTAGAGCACTTAATTGGCAATTAAAACTAAAATAAAAATAGTTTTATATTAAAATAAAACCCTCGACTCAAGACTTTGCTTCAGATTCCTACATTATAGTCCTCGTTTGGCCGATACGCTTACGATTACTCTTGAATAGGGATGAGAAAGTTAGTGGTTTAGAAGAAATATACCCACATTTTCATGTAGCGGACGGAGAAATGATCCAATACAGCCGATTAGGATTCAAACCCTGACCCAGAGCGACGTGACAACCACTGTATGGGTCTCTTGATAATCGGGCATGTTCCCAGCAAACGTGGCATGTCACCCCCAATCCTCCAACCATTTCTACAAATACGTGTATTTTATATCGGCGAGACCTGACCTATACCTTCATCAGCGGAGACAACGCTCCATCAAGTTCATACGACCAATGGTAAGAAGGAATACGACCAACAAGGAGAGGAGGGTGTTAGAAACAATAAGTAGAGCTGGACATCTACAACCAGGGTTTTAGTGAGGGGGGTCACGAGACCGGTCTGGGAAATCCTGACGAAAAAATTATTCAAAATCCGAGAGTAATTTAGAAATTATATTTATTAATATTTAGCATCGCGTCTTACTACCCGTTCGGGTTATACGCTTTAAGTACTAATTACTCTAATGGATTAGGACTTGGGAAGGTTAGAGAGTGGAAAACCATTTAGGAAAAACCACCCCCAGTTCACCCGACCGAGATTCGAACCTCGATCTCCTCGTCCTCAGCAGTCGAGATCAACACGACAAGCGCGTTAGCCAACTACGCCACCGAGGCGGGTAATTTAGAAATTAATTAGGAGAAAAAAGCCCATATAATGTTCATCGTTTATTAATATATTTGTTAATTAAATTGTGTTAAAAAATGTAAATCAATTATAGACATGTGACGCAACTATCTAGTGAAATATTGTGTGACAGTACAACTGGTGGGGGCGCCCCTCGACCCCCTGTGGACCTGCCCCTGTCTACAAAGAGTGAATAACAGAAGGAAGGGGAGACAATATTGTGGAATGTAAGTAAATGTGATGAGACCGGGTGGCAGACCAAGGATATGATGATTATGATGATATCACAAAAAAAAGTGCCAATTTCTTTACCTTTTTTTTACCATTTTCCTTTTTCTCCCCTTTTGTTTTTTTGGTTTTATCTTTTAGGAAGTTGCGTTGCGCGTTTCACAATCCTCCCTGATGAGTTCCGATAGAATGAAACCTAGGTCGGGGGATTGGGCGGTGACGATCAATTTTCTTTAAGAGGCATCCATTACCTCTTTGTCCATTGGCAGCAGTGTAAAGTGTGAACTGTGTTCGTTTTTTCATTGTAAAGGCCATATTGTGTTTGTCCCTTTTATGTGTTTCTATCCACCTTTCCTGTACCTTCTTCCAAATATAATACAATTACCTAATAAAGCGAAAAGAGGTTTTCCTTATTGAGTTTTACCTTTTTTTCTAAAATTATTTTTAAAAATAAAAGCTTTTTGGTATCAATTGTACACCATTTTGTCCCAAACAACGTCCTATAAATATATGAGGCAACAGATATAGGTGAAAATTCATCGTTTAAACAAATTCAAAAAAACCCAAATTTTAAAAACGAACTTTTTTTTAATTATTATTTACATTTTATTTGTATAATGTTGTAATATTGCGAGTTGACCCCTCACACCTTGAGGGCCGACTTGTGGGACTGCCACTTGTTGACAGACGGGTTATACGCACCGGGGAGCCAAGTCAGGGGCAATACATGGTACCACGACTTGTCTCCACCTCCTCGTACATTCTGGTTTTGTAGGGGGCTCTTCCTCTGGGGTCGATGGTGCTGACGACTCGACGACTGGAACATACGGTAACAGTAAGAACTAGTTAATTAGCCCTTTTTTTTATCTTTCAATAGTATTAACTACGTCACAATGTTTAAAGAGACGGGTTCCCTGTGTCCAGTTTAGTCTCTTGTGAGGCTGATGCCTTAGATCATGCGACCACCGAATAAGGTGTGACCAATGGAAGACCAGGTATGGTATTCTATAACCTTCAAGTCGCAAACTATGCTAAGCTTGTCTACTTGAAATATTCGTGTTAAAGGGTTGCCACTATCTTGTAAATACCAATTCCCCCTTTTCCCAGGTTTTCCGAAAGAAATTCTCCAGGGAGTTTAGCGATACAATGTATTCAAATTTCCCGACATTTCCAGGTTTTCCAGAGCCAATATATTTTATATATAAGAAACAAGTTATTTCTCTCTATGAAGGGGTTAAACGATAGCCTCTCGAGGGTGATCCGAGTTGGATCAGCGAGATCTCATCGAGACATCCAAAGATCACCGTACACCAGTACAGTTTAAAGTTGTTGTGAGACACAATGAACTCCTACGCATGCACATAACCGCGACCCGACTATGTCTAATGAGGCAGAGTAGAAGGTTGGATCGATGGCACGAGAATCACAAGTTGACCTTGAGAATTGATATTAGTAGGCTCCAGCAGTGTTGAAAGAGATTCGTGACGTGTATTAACTAGAAGAGAAATGTTAAGTTTGACTATTGTAAATTAAATTTGCGTTAATTCGTTAAGTGACGACATTAACAATTTGATAAAACAATATATATGATATAAAGTGCACTAGGCAAAGTACGATTAAAATGTAATAAACACACTTCAATATTTTAATGCTATTACTGCATCTTCCTCAGGAAGTAGTAGTCAATAGGGATGTGGTATCGAAACAGGAAGTAGTAGTCAATAGGGATGTGGTATCGAAACAGGAAGTAGTAGTCAATAGAGATGTGGTATCGAAACAGGAAGTAGTAGTCAATAAGGATGTGGTATCGAAACGGGAAGTAGTAGTCAATAGAGATGTATCAAAACAGTAAGTAGTAGTCAATAGGGATGTGGTATCGAAACAGGAAGTAGTAGTCAATAGAGATGTGGTATCGAAACAGTAAGTAGTAGTCAATAGAGATGTGGTATCAAAACAGGAAGTAGTAGTCAATAGAGATGTGGTATCGAAACAGGAAGTAGTAGTCAATAGAGATGTGGTATCGAAACAGGAAGTAGTAGTCAATAGAGATGTGGTATCGAAACGGGAAGTAGTATTCAATAGGGATGTGGTATCGAAACAGGAAGTAGTAGTCAATAGAGATGTGGTATCGAAACAGTAAGTAGTAGTCAATAGGGATGTGGTATCGAAACAGTAAGTAGTAGTCAATAGAAATGTGGTATCGAAACAGTAAGTAGTAGTCAATAGAGATGTGGTATCGAAACAGTAAGTAGTAGTCAATAGAGATGTGGTATCGAAACGCATATAAACTTTCCTGCTTTGTCTGTTGGGGGAGTTTTGAGTCAACTACAAAAGATTATTTTGTTTGGTTTGTGATGACCGTGCTCATTGATAAAGGAAGGGGTAGTAGGCCGATCTCCACTCGTCTCGTCATGCAGAGAATGAGAGAATGACATTTATTGTTCCTCCACAGTTCATCCTAGTAAACGTTTAATCCCACCAAGAATGAAGATTGAAAAAAAGTTGTTTCTTTCAATACTGATCCGATACCGGAGTGTCAGTACTAATATCAGTAAAAAGTATCAAGTAAAAAAATTCTATTATCAAATTATTATTATTAGCACCGCGTCTTACTACCCGTCCGGGTTATACGCACTTACGCTAATGTGTAATGGTAGGGTGATTGTGAGATGAAATGAAGGACCTACAGTTTAACGTGGGATCCGAACCACGGTGGAGGCCTGGCATTCCCTCACATCCACAAGATGTCTTGTCAGAGGTGAAGGAAGGGTTTGGTAATCAGATAAATCTGTGCCGGAACTGGGGATTGAACCCCGGACCCCCAGCACAGCTAACTTGGTTGATGTTTAAAATAGTAAGCCTATGATTTGAACTTGATGGCGACCACTGGGGATCAGACATGATTGAATTAGCACATTTAATTCTTGAGTTCACCTTTCCCTCCTATGCAAAGGGCTATTCTAAGTGTTCAGTTAAATGTCCCAATTTCCCAAATAGTTCAGTATATTTACTAGATTTTGTTTTCCAGTTTTTGTGTTAACCCTGACGTGGGTACATTCCATGTGTGGTAGAACTGCAGAGTGGCTACGACATTTTTACTATAAAATTCCCCGACTTTCCCAGGTTTTTAGACAACATTTAAAAAGAAACTCCACACCTAGCCTTCTTTCCAGTTTTTCTTGCTGAATGGGAATTTTTTCTTTTATTATATTGATCACATATTTTCAAAATTATAAGTTGTTGTTAATTCTCCATTATTTAATCAGGTATTATTTGTGTTCCTGTGTGAATGTGTTATAAAATAAGCCCTGTACAAACATCTCATGTTACAATAAAATATCTAGGCAATGCACTTCGTTAACATCGAGAAACACACTCACTTTAGTTTAAATTCCATTCACGATAGGTTTTCACCTGGATGACAGTTAGAAAATCATATGTTTAGGTTTTGGGTTGCCAACACTTGTAAAAGATCACAGTTTTGTTATAAATGTAAAGATCTTTAATTACCTGTTATATATTACATTTAAAATAACATAAGCTTAAGTTTTCTCATACTATTTCATTTTTTTAAATAATTTCTTTTTGTCCAACTCGAAACAATATTTTAAACATAATTAAAAGTACTTATTTTTCGTTTTGGAACGTTATTGATTCTGTGTAATATAGTGCACACATCAATACCTTTTAATACAGGCATCGTATTTACTTGGAAA
>CABEEJ010004640.1:25792-44590 GCA_901482245.1 Timema douglasi
CATTAGTGTAATTAGTAGATATGCATCACTAGACAGACGGGTGTTAAGATGTGGTGACTATTCTTTCTATTTATTAATATAACAATATTTAATACTACTAATAAAATATCATCAATGTTGACTGCGAAGAAATATTAAAAAGTTTCTTCATCTTTCGAGCGCGAATTCACAGGGAGCGAAGGTACTTTCACACACCTTCCAGAGATCTCCTATACACCACAATCAACATCAGACCGACGACTTTACTTCCCCTCGGAGGGCAGTTGCGGTACGGATCTTTGTCGTTCAGAAAGATCCATCAGCCTCGACTCTTTTGAACCCATGAACATCGGGTTCCGAGGCAGCACTTTATTACAAGAGCACCGACGTCAAATTTAAAAGTTCCGTCATGCCATAACTATTTTTTTTTTAAATCACCGCGTCTTACTACCTGTTCAGGTTGTATTCATATATAATTAATCTAATGAGGTAGGGAGGAGTGGGGAAGTAATCCACTTGACTTTACTTGAAGGGAGTATGGGAGACCATTTAGGAAAAGCCACTCAGTAGACCTGACTGGGATTCGAACCCTAATCTCCCCATCACTGACGACATGACAAGAGTGAGATGCCTTAGACCTTTCGGCCACTCGAGTGGGTGGTTCATATTATATCCGTGTTAGCCTACCTGCAGCAAACCTCCTTAGGGTCCACCCACAACGTCAACTCCACCGGCAGTTTCAGGTCCTCGTATTTGAGGCCGCAGGTGGTGGCCGCTCGCTCCAAGGTCGCGTCTCTTGGGTCCCTCCCGTTCACTCGGATACACCGGTACCCCTGACCCTTGCAGGGCTGATCAGGGAACCAGTGGTTTTGGAACCGTTCAAGCAGCAACCGGGACAAGCAGCTTTGGAACTCTTCCAGCTGGCTCGGGTTAAACCTTTCGCTTTTCTCTATCAGGCGGACTAAAAAAAGCACCGCCGCCGAAATTTCGTCTTGCATCGTGTTGGATTTGGGGGGCGAGAGCGAAGGATACTTGCGCCGCGACGCACATAGGTGAGTGGACAGAAACCCGTGTAAGGCTACGTACTAGGTACTCAGCCCCACAGAAGTTGCTTCAAAGGGGGGAAACCTTCTTCTTGGAGACAAAGATGGCCGACAGTCAAAGATAATACCCGGTGTACTTTCTGGATTTAGCTCAGGGGCACGAACCAATCACTTCTAGTGTTTGTCGATCGTTCAAATGAAGTAAAAATACTTCTTGGGAGAACAAAACGATCGGTTATCTGTAAAAAGAGAAATGAGCAGCCTGTTGAGGTTAGAATGGCTCTAGGACGCTTACAATGAATGTGAGAAACACGGTTTATTGGTTGCACAGGGGCTAGCACTACCAACTGACCACCGATACAATAAAATGGAGACAATAAGTACCAATCTTTGATTAGCTAGGGTTCATCTCTATAATACCTTCCTTACCTCAACACCATTTTGAACTTATTCCATTCCTATTATATTATGGTATATTATTCTGGTTCTATTCCGTTCCAAATGTGTTATTCTGGTATTATTCCTTTAAATGTGTTACCGTTCTTTTTACACGGTTATCAATATGGTGCTTCTCTAATACGCGCCATATCTTTGCCTTGGTGCTGTAACTTGTAGCTAGAAGATATTCAACAAGTTTATGGATAAGACTTTCTTTCCCTGGCTATCATACAAGCATAGCATCTCCACACATGTTTTACCAGGGGTAGTATGAGCTGAGGGCGAGAGTCTTTATTTCTTATGTGTTCTAGCAATTATACACACAACATAAGCAATAAATATCTTCTAATGAAACAATCAAAAGTCGATTATCACAGCTCTCAATTGTGTACGAGCAGATCATCAAACATATCTGAGGCCTATACTGTGCAAGACACATATGATATTTTTGGTGCACAATATTTGTGTTTAAAATAATAAAAAAAAACAAGCTTAACCGAACTTTTGTGTGTGAATGAATAAAAAAAATACTATGAATAAAAATATCAACTAGGTGAGTTGTCTAAGAATTTTTTCACAACATTTGTTTTGTTAGAATTTAATGTTGTTGTGCTGAAAAACATTAAATTTCCAATAATTTTATTTACTTGCCCTCAGTGCATACCATTCCAGTTTTTAGATCCCAATTAAATTACGAACATATTGATAGATAAGTTTTGTGGATGAAGCGCGGATTGTGTGGTAGTGTCTTTCCAGGTAACGTTATCCTGTGTCGTGTATACATTATTTAAAGGTTAATATTTTAAAAAACTACAAATAATTACTCTTAATAATGATTTAGCCCAAATCTTGGGTTATCTTCAGCTTTCTAGCTATCTCGTGCGCCATGAATAATACGTCCATAAAATCATAAATGTTATGTTAGTCAAAACACTTTATTCAATTATTACAAACAACTTACACTCTTAATTATTATAGTGGAAGACTGAAGTTTAGCCATATAAAAATGTTAAAAGTTGTCAATAAACAAACTGAAAAGAGATAAACTTACATACCTAATGAGAGCAGTGAACTCAAAAGTGCTACGTGAAAAAAAAAAAGATCTACAACCTTTCAATAAATGAGGCCGAAATTGCGTTTAAGGAACTCTGAGTAACCAATGAAAGGTTCCGTAACTTTTTATCACAGGACAACAACTTTGTTCGGTTTGTTTAGTGACGTCACTAATTCACATTTCACTGGTATTGGTGGAACGCTTGTGTCAAAGTCACTTAATCACGGCCGATATGCGTCGCAGTTTCTATGATTATAAATATTTTCTTTATCAACACTTATAGAGTTATTCAGATGATTGTGTGTTGATGTTGACTATTTCTTAAAGCACTTTAAATTTGAATGTTAAATAGATCAACATTTCCATAAAACAAGGAATAAGAAAACATCAATTTAAATTGGAAATGTTTAATGCATTAAATTAGTCACCAATAAATGTATTGCGTAGTAATATACACATTTAAAGATAAATAAAGCACATTAAATAAATATTGATAAGAATCTAATAGACAAACCAGTTGTGAGAGGAAACATCTGAAGCAGGACGTATATTATATTAAAGCCTAAATTGTTAGTAAATATAGATTCTACAATAAATAGTAACCTTCTTTCACCCTTTGTTGATAATTGTGAAGGTTTAAATTTAAATTTAATACCAATTCAGGCTTTATTTTTTAGGCAGAACCCTGCCCATTCAAACCATTCCATTTCACGCCATGTCTCCAACCATAATCCCATCTATTTCATCTCCTCTCAAAGCCCTGAACATAGCGCTCATCTAACCCACTTTCTTATTAAAAAATAATAATAATTCAAAACCAGTCCAGGAAACATTAGCGTGAGATGGTCATGCAACCATTCCATTTTACCATTATTATCTTCCTTCTGTCTACTTTGCATTCTTTCTTTACTCTCTTCCGTGTCACCAACCCTTGTACACTCCGTTCACTCTAAAAGATAAAAATCTTACCTTAACGTAGTACAATATGACCCTATCTTATATGCTGCACCATAGTGGATTCATGTAAGGTAAGCTTTCGACCTTACCGGGTTAGCGACGCCTACCTTCTTCAAATTCTGTACATCCTAAGATATGTGAGATTGCTACCTCTCAGGAGTCATTGAAGGGTGCCTTCTTTAGATTCTCTACATCCTCCCATGCACAAGATCCATATTAAACGCTGGGCCCAGCCCTAACCATAGCTACAAATACCCTTTTCCTCACCGTCTTACTTGCCCTCTTAAGATTAAATGATAATAATAATAATAATTTTTATTTCAATAACATAACTATGCTAACATTATAGTACACAGAGAATCAAAACATATACATAAAAACACAGTGGTGGCTCTTAAGTTTGAACACTAGGGGTGCTGCTTGGACTCTATAGGAAGTAGGGGGTGGGAGGGAGGCTTGGTAGAAGATTTATAGGAAAGCAGGAGGGTTCATTTAGAGGGAGATATGTTTTCTCTAAACATTTTCAAAATTTAAAATTTACTAAAACTAATTTATTTTTAATACTTATTAGTAAAAAGGTCATTCAATGAAATATAAAATGAAAATTAATCTTTTCAGCAAAGCAATATGGCCATAGTTAAAAATCTCATTTGTTTTGTTTATTCTGCATATAACTTATAACAATACTGATTTTGTTTTATATTTGTGGAATATAGTAAGTCTACTGTAACAGAAATACTTTAATGATGACATAATTTAATTAGTTGTAAAATAAGGTGACCTGGTGGTCTATGGGTAAGGTGTTAGACTTCTGTGCTGGCGGCCGGGGTTCAATCCTCGGTCCCGGCACAGATTTATCTGATTTCCAAACCCTTCCTTCACCACTGACAAGACATCTTGTGAATGTGGGCCTCCACCGTGGTTCGGATTCCACGTTAAACTGTAGGTCCTCCATTTCATCTCACAATCAACCCTACCATAACACATTAGCGTAAGTGCGTATAACCCGAACGGTTAGTAAGCCGCGGTGCTAATAATAATAATAATAATAATAATAATAATAATAATAATAATAGTTGTAAAATAAACCAAATGAAATTGTTTCTATCCATAAAATTATATGAAAATCACTAGATAAATTAAAATCCTATAAACTTATCAATACTCAGTAAATAAACATAGAACCAAACTAATTATAAGTGTAAAGTCAATTATTGTTTTCTTGGATTAAATATTAGATTATAAATTAAACTCAAATGATACTTACATGCTAATTGCAATTTAAAGGACCATACCATTTTAAAATGCACATCTAGTTTTGAATAAAAATCCAATGATATGAGTTAATTTTTTGATTAAATTGTTTGAACATATAATTACTCGTACTACTAGCTGCCCTTAGATGTGTTAGTAAAAAATTCCCATGGAACTTATACGAAAAAATATTGATTGTTAATAGATTAAACACATTCTTATCTTAGTAATCATTTCTGCACTCGTTAGATAAACAGTAAACATGCAAGATACAGAATTATATTAAAACAAAAATATTAGTCATACAATTCAGTTACAAGTTAGACTGAGCTGTCGAGAGGACTGCAACGCTTGCAGATCCAATTCTATGGTACCGCTCAGGCATTTCCATTTCCCCACCTCTTATGCTTCTACAATTCCTCACGCATAGCCAAGGGGTTCAGAGAGAGAGAGAGAGAGAGAGTTGCAGAGGCTGACGCCTAGACAGTAACCTCATAAAAAACCTTCCTTCAAAACAGCACAGCATTTCTGTCCGTAAAGATGACAAAGTCTGAAATATTTTGAAAGTAATTATAAACTTCTGGGATGTGTTATAGTTGACTGTACTAGATTAAAATAAAATATATGTAGAATTGTTGGGTGTGCTGCAGCTCTTATGGACGAACCACCACTTTAAAAAACACATATTGGTATCTAACAGATACATAACCAGCAAAACCAAAACGACTTAATAGGTCTAACAAAAGCCTTATTGTTATTATTAGGTGTTCTGTCTTACGACAGGTACATTCCTTTGGTCAGTGAACTTAGACCGCCAATGCGCCCTGTCCTCTACCTCCTACAAAGCTTCCAGAATTTTATTTCCTTATATATATAGAGAGAGAGTCTAGGCCTCCCTTTTACACAGCATTTAAAAGTTGATCAAACCTTAAACCTTTTAAAACATGCTGCATGAATGTAAGAATCTAAAACAGTGTTCGGGGTATTGAACCAGTGTACAGAGCTAATTTATGTAAAGAGAATATATATATATGTAGGATCATCAAGCAACTTTAAATGCTTTTGCAATCATTAGCAAGCATATTAATTATTGTTTTCTCTGGTCATTATATTATCTAAAAGAAACAATAAAATAATATTATCTTAGTGGGTCAAATTTTTCTACGACATTTGAAGTTTGTGTGTATTAATATGCAGCTACTAGCGTTCTTTGATTCAATGCTTTATAACTGGAACTATAAACTAGCCAGACCCGTACTTTTTAGACCTTGGTCTGGGTGGACCGGAACGTTTGTATTTTGTTTTTAATCCATAGAATATGGCTTAAACTAAACTCTTTATAAACTGGCTGTTGGTAAAATTATGAAAACCTAAAGATAGTTTTATTCAAAAACCTAATGTATGGCCGTAAAATATGACATGAATCGATAAAATGATAGAATTTTTATAAAAGTTGCCAGATCTTTGCTAGGGCAAACGTAACAAAAAATATTAATTTTTTATGACACAAAATGAATACCTTTTAATGTATTACGAAAAATAAAAAAATAAAAGTAAAAACATTTAAAAAAGATTTTGCCTCCTTTATTAGATTTTTTTTTTTTAAGATGTAAGTTAATCCTACATTTAAACTTGAGTAAAAATTGATGAAGCATTGTATTGTAATCTCCCATTTTCTCCCGGTAATAGCTGATTTCTTCTGACCATTGTATCTCTATTAGAGAGAATATACATTCAATATTCTCATTACGACCAGGAATTGCAAATAAATATTCACACATCTTAAAAATATCTATTGTTCCTGCTATTCTGTTTCCATTTTTGAAAAAAATGATGTTCCATTTCTCTGCGGCCAACTTATTATTCCAATCAATTCCTTATTTATTTCTTCTTCCATTAGGGTTGAAACTCGACTTAATTGGTTGAGAAGAAACTACATTTATAGCCATATTTTCTTTTCTTCAAGTAAAGTTAAATATTTCTTCCACTTTTTCCCACCTAACCTTTAAGCTCGTCCATGATTATATTTGTTTTAATGGAGTAATCCATGCGGTAAAAGAGTCAACAAAAGTTTCATCAAATTTAATTGTTTTATCTTTATACATATTAATGTTTTGGTTTAAACCAGAGTCCTCACTCACGTTTTCTTATTTAATTATCTAAACACTTATGTGGTAAAATTCTAGCATTCAATTTAATTTGATCAGAAGTTAAAGTTGTTTCTAAAACATCTAAGACATGGATGACAAATTCGCATTCCTCCTCAATTTTCAGAATTTGTATATGTATCGCGCAGCTGGCTCGCCCATGAACAAACCAAATATATACTCCAATCAAAGAGTTGTTAAAAAAAAACTTTTATTAATTGTTTTGGTGCTATCCTCTCTGATAAAACAAAACCATTTTAATGCATCAAATAATTTTAAAATTATTATTATTATTTATTATTATTATTACTAGCACCGCGCCTTACTACCCGTTCGGGTTATACGCACTTACGCTAACGTGTAATGGTAGGGTGATTGTGAGATGAAATGGAGGACCTACAGTTTAACGTGGAATCCGAACCACGGTGGAGGCCTGGCATTCCCCACATTCACAAGATGTCTTGTCAGAGGTGAAGGAAGGGTTTGGTAATCAGATAAATCTGTGCCGGGACCGAGGGTTGAACCCCGGACCGCCAGCACAGAAGTCTGACACCTTACCCCTAGACCGCCAGGTCACCAATTTTAAAATTCTTTCTATGGCCGGGAGAAGTGAAAGCCATCTTGTTTTTGAATACAAAAGAAGTGTTTTTTATTCTAGCTCTACAAATTTATAAAACTTTTTTCAATCTTCCAGTTATAACCATGTCTATTGAAATAGTTTGAACACGGTTTGACCAATCACAAGACAGTTGATCTGCCGCTGTTTGTAAGGTAATGTTTAAATATGTGCTGGACAATTTATACCTTCAATCTCGCTACCTAATTCATCCTTTAACATTGTAAACACATTCCCCCCCCACTCCCCCCCAAATATTCCTTTTCCACGAAAATTGACATTCACATTGTCACTACACAAAGCTATACATTTTGTAGATCAATTTTAAAATTCTTTAATGTCCTAATACAATGGCTTGAGATAATGTCAGACGTTTTACTGTCTATATTTCCAAATATAGTTTATTCAACTTTTTGTAAAATATTGGACAAATAGTGGGAATATTTTTTCTGTTATGTGATTACTGTCGTCCGTACTAATGTTATAATGAACAAGTTGATAATTATTTTGAGTATCGAATCCAATAAATGGGGTGTTAGGACTTTGGTGATCAATTTTGTAGTTTTGGTTCTGGCTGATGAATATTTAATTGCTGTTTTTGAATCACCTAATAACTTTGTTAACAAAGTCGGAAGATGAAAAAGATCGATGATGTTTTACAACATGGTAAGCAAAGCATAATTCAGTAGCAATTAACGTATCTTCATTGTTACTGTCATGTGTGATCACATTTACTTGATGAGGCGATGTTAAAGTAATGTTTTCGACTACTAAAATGTTCTTTAATATCGTAGATACCACCTTGACCAGCACTAAAATTTGAATTGAAGAGCTTGGAAAATGACTCTGTATCAAATCTTCCTTCTTTTATAAAAGGAAATTCATCACAATATTTTTGTAAAAACTTGCACTGTTCTTTTGGCATGTTTGGACTTTTAATACTGTAAAATAAATGTAATATAAATATATATATAAAAAAAAGATCTGGTCTTCCTCGTACGTCAGTCACATTTATGCCAGAAGCTTTCAACTCTGGCAACCAAGGCCCCTTTCCGGTGCGAGCTATACCACCACATACAGTGCCCTTCTAAGTTACACATATAATTTCCGAAGCAAACTCTAGTATTTGTGTAGGTAGTGTGTTTGTGTTAGCACTTCCGAGTAAAGAATGACTGACCAACTCTTCCTTTGAAAGGGTACACGTATGACCGTTGTGAACCATTATCAACGATAGCTCGGACCGACCGGTCAGCCCCCTTTCCTACCAACCTCACAACAAGAGTCCCGGTGTTCTAGCATGAAGTGTCGACAAGCTGTATATCTTTCTTACCAACCTCACAACAAGAGTCCCGGTGTTCTAGCATGAAGTGTCGACAAGCTGTATCTCTTTCCTACCAACCTCACAACAAGAGTCCCGGTGTTCTAGCATGAAGTGTCGACAAGCTGTATCTCTTTCCTACCAACCTCACAACAAGAGTCCCGGTGTTCTAGCATGAAGTGTCGACAAGCTGTATCTCTTTCCTACCAACCTCACAACAAGAGTCCCGGTGTTCTAGCATGAAGTGTCGACAAGCTGTATCTCTTTCCTACCAACCTCACAACAAGAGTCCCGGTGTTCTAGCATGAAGTGTCGACAAGCTGTATCTCTTTCCTACCAACCTCACAACAAGAGTCCCGGTGTTCTAGCATGAAGTGTCGACAAGCTGTATCTCTTTCCTACCAACCTCACAACAAGAGTCCCGGTGTTCTAGCATGAAGTGTCGACAAGCTGTATCTCTTTCCTACCAACCTCACAACAAGAGTCCCGGTGTTCTAGCATGAAGTGTCGACAAGCTGTATCTCTTTCCTACCAACCTCACAACAAGAGTCCCGGTGTTCTAGCATGAAGTGTCGACAAGCTGTATCTCTTTCCTACCAACCTCACAACAAGAGTCCCGGTGTTCTAGCATGAAGTGTCGACAAGCTGTATCTCTTTCCTACCAACCTCACAACAAGAGTCCCGGTGTTCTAGCATGAAGTGTCGACAAGCTGTATCTCTTTCCTACCAACCTCACAACAAGAGTCCCGGTGTTCTAGCATGAAGTGTCGACAAGCTGTATCTCTTTCCTACCAACCTCACAACAAGAGTCCCGGTGTTCTAGCATGAAGTGTCGACAAGCTGTATCTCTTTCCTACCAACCTCACAACAAGAGTCCCGGTGTTCTAGCATGAAGTGTCGACAAGCTGTATCTCTTTCCTACCAACCTCACAACAAGAGTCCCGGTGTTCTAGCATGAAGTGTCGACAAGCTGTATCTCTTTCCTACCAACCTCACAACAAGAGTCCCGGTGTTCTAGCATGAAGTGTCGACAAGCTGTATCTCTTTCCTACCAACCTCACAACAAGAGTCCCGGTGTTCTAGCATGAAGTGTCGACAAGCTGTATCTCTTTCCTACCAACCTCACAACAAGAGTCCCGGTGTTCTAGCATGAAGTGTCGACAAGCTGTATCTCTTTCCTACCAACCTCACAACAAGAGTCCCGGTGTTCTAGCATGAAGTGTCGACAAGCTGTATCTCTTTCCTACCAACCTCACAACAAGAGTCCCGGTGTTCTAGCATGAAGTGTCGACAAGCTGTATCTCTTTCCTACCAACCTCACAACAAGAGTCCCGGTGTTCTAGCATGAAGTGTCGACAAGCTGTATCTCTTTCCTACCAACCTCACAACAAGAGTCCCGGTGTTCTAGCATGAAGTGTCGACAAGCTGTATATCTTTCCTACCAACCTCACAACAAGAGTCCCAGTGTTCTAGCATGAAATGTCGACAAGCTGTATATCTTTCCTACCAACCTCACAACAAGAGTCCCGGTGTTCTAGCATGAAGTGTCGACAAGCTCTATATCTTTCTCACCTGTCGACTCTTGTATTTCCTCCACCTAGACTACAATTCTCCTCAGTCAGTCTCGCGAGACGGTAGCTCTGGATACATATCAGTCAAACCATGCAACTTTTCAGAAGACTTACAATTACTAACACAATGCCCTTGTTTTAGACAGCAAAAAACAAAACCTTTTCTCAATTATCTTCTTTTGTATTAATGACATCTCGTGAGCCTTAAAACATTCACGGCTTAAATGTCTTCCATTACAAAACAAACAGTTGTAAATTGCCTTACCAGCAAATAAGCCAGCAGCCGTAGGATAATAATAATAATATTTAGCACCGTGTCTTACTACCCGTTCGGGTTATACGCTTTAAGTACTAATTACTCTAATGGATTAGGAATTGGGGAGGTTGAATTAGAGGAAGTGAACCCGCATTTGCGTGGAGGGAGAGTGGAAAACTATTTAGGAAAAACCACCCCCAGTTCACCTGACCGAGATTCGAACCTCGATCTCCCCTTCCTCAGCAGTTCAACACAACTAACGCGTTAGCCAACTACGCCACCGAGGCGGGTAGCAGCCGTAGGAATTTATTCTCCAAGTTTCTGGTACAATATCGTATTTTCCTTTAGGCGACTTATTCTTAAGATCGAAACCAGCCGTTGTCACTGAAATTATTTCTTCGCCCTCTTCCTCACTGGGGATCAACTTCATCAGCTCCCTAAGACGGTATTTCGGTGACCCCCCCAGTCGCTGTGTGTCGTTGCCAGACCCTAAATAATTCCTTTGGAACACAAGACTCAAGCCATGGAAACAACATGGCTTCACACTTCTCTGTGGCTAGACTCTAGTTTGTCATACAGAAAGGACAAAGAACATGAAGATCCTGTTATTGTATTTGTGGAACCAACGATAATAGTTCTCTGACATAAACTTCTACCAACAGATCTTCCTTACCGAAACGTACCTTTAAACTTTCTTTTGCTTTAGGATAATTATCTGCAGGAGGAGGATAGCTCTCGACGAGTTCCCTAGCACGAGAATTAGGTACTGTTGCCTGTATTAAATACTGGAATTCATCTGCCAGATCAATTCTTAACTTGAGCACAAAACAACAACCAATCAAGTATGTCCCCTCCAAAATTTCTAACTCAATCTGTAGAAGCTTGAATCTTCTAGTTTCTTCTATATTGTTTCCTGAATGTACAGATACATTACTTGCAATATTAAAACCTTTGATTCTCCTTCCCACTGTAGTAATAACCTTCAAAAAGTTATCCGAATATTCCTCTGCTAATTTATTTTCGACATCAAGTCCTTCCTCTGTTTGATCGGTCTCTGACGTACACTCAAATACCTGGAGCTCTTCAAAGTTAGAAACTGTGCTTCTCCTTCCAAAACAACACAAAGACCGGTGGCATTAAGACCCGTTGCACAGCCGAGTAAAAGAGCTTCTTGTATCACTCCTCACTCTCCGAACTATTTCCATGATTAATTAATGTCCTGTCGTGGTTGCCAAATGTCGGAAACGAGCTAAATTAGAGAAATGTTACAACATTTGTATATTTCAACCTTAAACTTTTACATTTTTTCTTAGCCGCAAAGCCAACAACAGATTATATTGCAAAGATGATGAATAAAAGTCCTTTCCTGGTGTTTTCTAAAGGTACCGACCCTTGAAAAATATAATTATTGCAACAATTAAACTTAAAGGATAGACGGGACTGTCTTGTCAGAGGTGAAGGAAGGGTTTGGTAATCAGATAAATCTGTGCCGGGACCGAGGATTGAACCCCGGACCTCCAGCACAGAAGTCCGACACCTTACCCCTAGACCGCCAGGACACCCAGGTGAACAATGTTGTATTTGATATGGAATGAGCCAGTTTAAACCATAATTTGCAGCAGCGTTGGTTAAATATAACTAATTGTGATCAACATTATTTCGAATGTTGCATATAGTTCATTTTAAACTGTAGTTAAAGAGTGATTAAGTAGGACTAAAAAAAAGTATTTTTTTAACATAAGTGTTTTGGCGACTCTCGTAGATATGAACGGTAGAACTCTACAATGATCAAAACGCTCCTTAAAAACTACAAATAAGGGAATATTTAAGTGAAATGATTGTGCCTAGGAAACCTAGGTCTAAGGCGCTACTCTAGCAATGGACTAGACCGCCGATGACGGGGGGGATTGAGGTTTGAATCTCGGTTGGGAGTACATAGTGGTTTTTGCTTAAATGGTTTTCCATGCTACCTCCATGAAAATGCAGATACACTTCCTCTAAATGTTCAACCTTCTTCATCCCTAGCACATTAGTTTAATTAGTATACATGGGTATAGTCCAAAAGAATAGTAAGACGCAGCATTAAAAAATAATTGAATTGATTAGTTAAATGATTTAATTAGTTTAGTTAAAAATTTATTAAATTAGGTAGTTATTTGAAAAGTTAAAAAAGAAAATCTAGCAAATATGAATATTTAAACTAATTTTTTCCTCGCCTGGTTAGCAAAAAAAAACTTGTTTTCTCGATTAATAAAATGAAGTCAGACTCGACAAACTATATAATTTAGAAGGTGCGGTATTTTGACAGTACAAGGTTTGACGACATTGTCATGATTTAATGGAAGTAACATACCAGTTTTTCTTAAGTATTGATACCCCAAGTGGGGAACACACAGAAACAAGCGGGCTATTTCTGGCCGTGACTCAGGGTCGGTTTTATCCGGAACTAGTGTAGAAAGATTGATAAAGCAGACAAACATCGACGACCCCCGCCTACAAGGTCCCGGTGTCACGAGGTCAGTTCCAAAATACACCACAGTTCTGGATCGTGCTCATACACACCCAATGGAAAGTGTTTTTGCTGTTATTCTTACTGCGAGCAGACACGAGCGATCTGTGGACCCGACACTCGCTCGTGCTGTGCTGCAACGTCCAGGGTTTGAGGGCGAGGTCGTCCAGAGGTCACACCACATGCTCTACTAATACCGACAGCTCATGGCCACAAGTATCTAGTGTGGCAGAGAGGAGCGTGGAGTGAACAACTTCAACTTAGTGAGGAGCTTGGAGTGAACAACTTCAACTTAGTGAGGAGCGTGGAGGAAACAACTTCAACTTAGTGAGGAGCGTGGAGTGAACAACTTCAACTTAGCAGAGAGGAGCTTGGAGTAAACAACTTCAACTTAGTGAGGAGCGTGGAGGAAACAACTTCAACTTAACAGAAAGGAGCGTGGAGTAAACAACTTCAACTTAACAGAGAGGAGCGTGGAGTAAACAACTTCAACTTAACAGAGAGGAGCGTGGAGTAAACAACTTCAACTTAACAGAGAGGAGCGTGGAGGAAACAACTTCAACTTAACAGAGAGAAGCTTGGAGATAACAACTTCAACTTAACAGAGTGGAGCGTGGAGTAAACAACTTCAAATTCACAGATAAAATTCAAAGGACCATAGAATTTTGCACAGAGAATTCAGATGACCATAGAACTTCACATAATAGTATAACTTCACTCCAGAGGACCATATAACTTCACGTGACCTGCCCTACAGGAAACAACATGATTCATAGCAAGGTAAAGGCACTATGTTAGTTATTAGGATATTCAATGATGACCTTGAAGATATTCAAGATAAAATATTCCCACTATTTCATTGTAAGGTACAAACTGTGAGAGCGAGGTTAACTCAAAATTGAGCACTGGCCAATTTTTAAAAACAGGATTCACTTTAACCAATTTGTTTATTGGTATTTTAGAGAGAAAAAAAAATTGGATTATTTTAGCCCCTTCCACTGTAAAAGACTTATTGAGTTTTTTCCCAGAAAGTTATTATTATTATTTAGCACCGCGTCTTACTACCCGTTCGGGTTATACGCTTTAAGTACTAATTACGCTAATGGATTAGGAATTGAGGAAGGTTGAATTAGAGGAAGTGAACCCGCATTTGCGTGGAGGGATAGTGGAAAACCATTTAGGAGAAACCGCCCTCAGTTCACCTGACCAAGATTCGAACCTCGATCTCCCCGTCCTCAGCAGTCGAGCTTAACACAACTAGCGCGTTAGCCAACTACGCCACTGAGGCATTTTTTTTTCTCGCAAGTTGTGGCTCTAATATTTGATCAGGATTTCTTACTTACTTACTCTATGGCATTAGGAACTCAAATGTGCAAAGCTGCAATTACAAAAATACACCACCTATCCCTATCTTGAGCTAGTTCTATCCAGTCCACCTCATTACACCATATCCCTATCTTGAGCTAGTTCTATCCAGTCCACCTCAATTACCCTGTCTCTTTCAGGTCCATTCTAATGTTACCCTCTCAACTGCATCTAGGTCTTCCCAATGTTAAGTGTGTCTACAAGACATATAAAATCAAGAGACTTTTCCAAGTTTTCCGGACATTTTCCAACTTTTACTGACATAATAAATCCTTTTACAGTTTTCCTTGGAGAATGACAACTTTTACATTTACTACACACTAAAGAAAAATGCTAGCAGCTTCGAATAACTACATTTTTATGAGTTATTTTTTAAGGTACTATATGATTTAGATATTATTTGCGGCAATGTGTTAAAGTGGCATAAAAAAAAATGTTCTAAGGACATCTCTTATTAGCAGAATGCCATTTTAAGGCAATACATTTTGTGGACAAGCAAGAAATAAAAATCTTTCAATTTCATTTTAGTGTTTAGGTGCAACATTAATAGTTTTTATTGACGGATATTTAAATTCCCAAATTTTTACGTATTGGTCAACTATCCCAAAGTAGACTTCTATGATAAAAACAAACATAATTATCATCTAGTTAATTACAATAAATGCTCTTCATGTGTAGATAAAAAACAAAAATGTTCCATTTAAAAAATAAATTTTCCAAGATAATTTATAAGTAAGTTACCCTCAAATTATTTACCTTTGAAGATAAAATCATATTCTTATTTGTCACGTAAACTAATTCCCAGATACACATCTTTTACTATTATTATTAGCACCGCGTCTTACTACCCGTTCGGGTTATACGCACTTACACTAATGTGTAATGGTAGAGTGATTGTGAGATGAAATAGAGGACCTACAGTTTAACGTGGAATCCGAACCACGGTGGAGGCCTGGCATTCCCCACATTCACAAGATGTCTTGTCAGAGGTGAAGGAAGGGTTTGGTAATCAGATAACCAAGGATTGAACCCCGGACCTCCAACACAGAAGTCTGACACCTTACCCTTAGACCGCCAGGTCACCAATATATTGTAATTGTACACATATGGTCCACACTAATTTTAAAGTTCTATTCAAAATATTGCTCTTTGCGAAACAAGAACCAAATGTACCGGTTAAAACAAATTAGTTCGTCAGGAAGCTAATATGGCCAGTATTCGGACATCGCAGTTTTCAGTCCACGTTACCGCGCAAATAAATATAAACTATGTCTGTTTACAACTACCTGACGATGCCATTCAACCCTATCACACGTCATCGTTGTAGTAGTTCACATTAGACAGGCACACAATTCATTTCAGATTATTTATCACACAAAATGCTTTGAACATAGCAAAAAGCAGCATAAATTACACCAATTGTTAACCATTTAATTAATAATAATATTTAGCACAGCGTCTTACTACCCGTTCGGGTTATACGCTTTAAGTACTAATTACGCTAATGGATTAGGAATTGGGAAGGTTGAGTTAGAGGAAATGAACCCGCATTTGCGTGGAGGGAGAGTGGAAAACCATTTAGGAAAAACCACCCCCCAGTTCACCCGACCGATATTCGAACCTCGATCTCCCCGTCCTCAGCAGTCGAGCTCAACACGACAAGCACGTTAGAGAACTACGCCACCAAGGCGGGTAACCATTTAATTAAGTAAACTAATTTATAAGTTATAATATCGTAATTATTGCGAGTTTGTGACTTAACTGAGGAAACAATATGGCAGAAAACTGTTGCACAAATAATAACGCGGGGATCTGGCGACATCCCAGTGTCTTCAAACTATTATGAACGGACAACGAACGTGTCAAACACCTTGGTTACACGAAACACAAATAGGAGAGAGTCTTAAAGGAAGGTATTGAACATGAGAGCAGTGTAGCCAACCTACCCGAGCAAATATTCCCAGTAGATACTAGGCGGGGACCTGGTGTACCCCCACGTTACCATTCTAGGGTTAAATTTAATATTGGTTTAAGTCCGCCTACCGTGCTCAGAATACCGAATTTGATTCCTGGTAAGGCCAAAAAAATTTATAATTGGTGCAATGTAGATTTCTCCTTTCACAGTGATGAATTAGCAGCCTGGGGGCTGGTTGTTGTGTCTATCCTAGATTTAAGTTAGTTAATAATCTGTGTGTCGATATAATCAGTCGGTTGAGAAAGTGCGCGTTGAATACTTGGGAAAATAAATAAAAGTGTATCCAGTAGTGTTACGGTTATCAGCTCACACGATAAGAGATAAGGACGGAGATATCCAGACAAAACAATGCCAGGTACAAAGTACAGGAGGGATTCATAGTTTTATTTACACTACATCCTACCCTGGTTTTGAAGAGTACAGTTCCTTCAACTCCACATAACAGGAAATAAACTCCGGTAGCGTCCTATGAGAGCGCCACAAGACTTCTTATATATCGCCCCGTCACTCGCGCTAAGCCCCGTCCACAGGCCCGGTAGCCGTACATCTGTGGTCCGTAGCAAATCAATGCCACATGAACAAATAACTATTTATAAAGTCCTAGGTCCTTATGACACCACTATGTCGACATACCTATAAACATAATAACAATAATAATAATACAAGACTATCAATCGCAGTAAATATGTGCCCGTGCATAAAAACAATAATAATAATAATAATAATAATAATACAAGACTATCAATCGCAGTAAATATTTGCCTGTGCATAAAAATAAAAGCACTGATGGCAGCACACTAATTTTAAGTTTGAGCGTTCAAATCGTGCTACAAATATATTCAAATTGTGTTTGTACTAAACCTACATTTCAAGTACATCCTGGATGTTTTCTAGTTGTCTTAGTTTCTTTTATTGAAAGGCTGACTGCTCAGTGGTTGCTCCTTGCTGTAGACGAGTTTATTTCGGAGTGTTTTAGTGGTCCAAGTCTCCGACTATCTCATCGGGTGACACAACCACTTGATCTAGGAAATAAGAGAGCACGGTTCTGTGCGGCCGGTGGACCTGTTCACGGACCAACATATAATGAGGCCCGATTTTTATTCTTTCAATAAACGTTTAATGGATACGCCATTTGAGCTATTTGGTAGATGTGAGCTGTTAGCGGGAATATAGCGAGTTTGGCTGGTGTACCCAATATTTACTCTTTACTCGCCGGAGATCGATGCCTAAGAATAGTTGAATTTGTGCACAAAATATAGGAAATGTGTGTCAGCACATAATTGCACAAGCAGTTGTTTAATAATATGAAAATAAACTGACGCGATAACAACCTACAGACACATATTTCTCATCAATTATCACAGTGAGGCAACATTTAAAACCTAACGATCAAACCAGAGCTGCAAAGAAAAAAAGTTTCAAATTTCTTGCAAAAAGTAGAGAAGTAGACTCGAGTCTTAAAATATTATCACCTGCTTCTGTGGCCGCACGGACTATGGCGTCACACTCGTGTTATACTAGACTGCCGACGACGAGGAACTTGAGGTTTGAATCTTGGCCGAGTGTATTAAGGGTAGTTTTTCTAAAATGTTTTTACACTCTTCTGCCAGACAATTGTGGGTACACTTCATCTAAACCCAACCCTCCTAATCCCTAACTCAGTAACATAATTAGTACATATGTATATAACCTAGCAGGTAGTAAGATGTGCTGCTAAAATAAAAAATAAAACAAATTGCTTAATTTTTTTTTGCAATAGTAAGGATTATAAATTTAGGTTTTTTGTGTGCTTAAAATAGTAAGTTTTGAAATTTTTTAAATGTGGCCCTTAATATCAAAAGAGATCAACACACTTATCTTAGACCATTTGATAACCAAGGCGGGTCCCAACTTATATTCTATGACTGTGTCTTTGAACACAATATTACTAATTAATGTGTTGATCATTAAGAAAAAAAACAACTAAGGTTCTTAAATCACAAACTCAATCATAAGGTTCTTGAATCACAAACTCAATCATAAGGTTCTTGAAGCACAAACACAATCATAAGGTTCTTGAATCACAAAGTCAATCATAAGGTTCTTGAAGCACAAACTCAATCATAAGGTTCTTGAATCACAAACTCAAACATAAGGTTCTTGAATCACAAACTCAATCATAAGGTTCTTGAATCACAAGCTCAATCATAAGGTTCTTGAATCACAAACTCAATCATAAGGTTCTTTAATCACACTCAATCATAAGGTTCTTGAATCACAAACTCAATCATAAGGTTCTTGAATCACAAACTCAATCATAAGGTTCTTGAATCACAA
>CABEEJ010004640.1:45263-61118 GCA_901482245.1 Timema douglasi
ATTGTGTTCAACATGTTATTCCCACCATTGTGTTCAACATGTTATTCCCACCATTGTGTTCAACATGTTATTCCCACCATTGTGTTCAACATGTTATTCCCATCATTGTGTTCAACATGTTATTCCCACCATTGTGTTCAACATGTTATTTCTGTTGCCAGACGAGTGTGGTGCCCATCTTGTTGGTGATACTGTTCTACGAGGCGAGTGGTCGCCCTGGTTACCAAACAGTCTCTTCTGACAATGAAACCAACTTGTGTCAACTAAATGTGAGTCCAACAACGTTTCAACACAACATTTGATCGGGTTTATAAAAACTTGGACAACCGACAGAAATGGAGTTATTTAGCCATCAAACTGGTGTAACAATGACCTTGACAGTAAGAGCCGTAACAATGACCTGGACGGTAAGAACTGTAACAATGACCTGGACGGTAAGAACCGTAACAATGACCTGGACGGTAAGAACCGTGACAATGACCTGGACGGTAAGAACCGTGACAATGACCTGGACGGTAAGAACCGTGACAATGACCTGGACGGTAAGAACCGTGACAATGACCTGGACGGTAAGAACCGTGACAATGACCTGGACGGTAAGAACCGTGACAATGACCTGGACGGTAAGAACCGTGACAATGACCTGGACGGTAAGAACCGTGACAATGACCTGGACGGTAAGAACCGTGACAATGACCTGGACGGTAAGAACCGTGACAATGACCTGGACGGTAAGAACCGTGACAATGACCTGGACGGTAAGAACCGTGACAATGACCTGGACGGTAAGAACCGTGACAATGACCTGGACGGTAAGAACCGTGACAATGACCTGGACGGTAAGAACCGTGACAATGACCTGGACGGTAAGAACCGTGACAATGACCTGGACGGTAAGAACCGTGACAATGACCTGGACGGTAAGAACCGTGACAATGACCTGGACGGTAAGAACCGTGACAATGACCTGGACGGTAAGAACCGTGACAATGACCTGGACGGTAAGAACCGTGACAATGACCTGGACGGTAAGAACCGTGACAATGACCTGGACGGTAAGAACCGTGACAATGACCTGGACGGTAAGAACCGTGACAATGACCTGGACGGTAAGAACCGTGACAATGACCTGGACGGTAAGAACCGTGACAATGACCTGGACGGTAAGAACCGTGACAATGACCTGGACGGTAAGAACCGTGACAATGACCTGGACGGTAAGAACCGTGACAATGACCTGGACGGTAAGAACCGTGACAATGACCTGGACGGTAAGAACCGTGACAATGACCTGGACGGTAAGAACCGTGACAATGACCTGGACGGTAAGAACCGTGACAATGACCTGGACGGTAAGAACCGTGACAATGACCTGGACGGTAAGAACCGTGACAATGACCTGGACGGTAAGAACCGTGACAATGACCTGGACGGTAAGAACCGTGACAATGACCTGGACGGTAAGAACCGTGACAATGACCTGGACGGTAAGAACCGTGACAATGACCTGGACGGTAAGAACCGTGACAATGACCTGGACGGTAAGAACCGTGACAATGACCTGGACGGTAAGAACCGTGACAATGACCTGGACGGTAAGAACCGTGACAATGACCTGGACGGTAAGAACCGTGACAATGACCTGGACGGTAAGAACCGTGACAATGACCTGGACGGTAAGAACCGTGACAATGACCTGGACGGTAAGAACCGTGACAATGACCTGGACGGTAAGAACCGTGACAATGACCTGGACGGTAAGAACCGTGACAATGACCTGGACGGTAAGAACCGTGACAATGACCTGGACGGTAAGAGCCGTAACAATGACCTGGACACTAAGAACTGTAACAATGACCTTGACGGTAAGAACCGTAACAATGACCTGGACGGCAAGAACCGTGACAATGACCTGGACGGTAAGAGCCGTAACAATGACCTTGACACTAAGAACTATAACAATGACCTTGACGATAAGAACCGTGACAATGACCTGGACACTAAGAACTGTAACAATGACCTTGACGGTAAGAACCGTAACAATGACCTTGACGGTAAGAGCCGTAACAATGACCTGGACGATAAGAACCGTAACAATGACCTGGACACTAAGAATTGTAACAATGACCTAGACAGAGCCGTAACAATGACCTAGACACTAAGAACTATAACAATTAACTGTCGGTTACTAGCTTTTTAAATATTACCGACATAAGGTACCTATCAAAATGTATTGTGTAACACGTGTGAAAATAAATAGGATTTGCTTAAAAATAATAATATAAATAGATTGTATCATATTAGGAAGAAGATATAGGAAAGGTGGATAGAAACATATAAAAGAAACGTTACAATATGGGTTTTACAATTAAAAGAACAACACAGTTCACATTTCATGGCAGCAGTGTGAAGTGTGAACCGTGTTCTTCTTGTCATTGTAACAGCCATATTGTGTTCGTCCCTCTTTTATATGTTTCTATCCACCTTTTTTTCCTGTACCTTCTTACAAATATAATACAATTACCTCATAAATATACAGTAGCCCCATGGCTTCTTTGGTGCTGACTGACGGCTTTGAAAAGTTACCAGACCAAATTATGTACCCCTACGCCGAACCATATGATCTGCAAAGACATGTGTTAAGCAGCTGTCACTTCCGACAGTCAAAATGTAGGTATATACCTAAATGTTGTCTGTCAGAAGTCAGCTGTGAGCTGTCAGTCAGCACCAAAGAGGCCACGGGGCTACTGTACATATATAGAAAGAGAGGAGAGAGAAATTGAGACATGGGTGTGGGATACGAAGAATGAGAGTGTGTAAAAAGACGGGGGAAAAAGAACGGAAAGAATTGCGGTCAGAAGAAATACTGTAATAGACCGAGGGGTTGAAAGGCAGGGAAAATAGACTTCCTGTTAAATATATTATGTTATGAAATTAGTTATAATATCTTGGTGGTACGTTGTTCCAGGAGGAGATCGACACACTGTGCCAGCGATGCGCCAAGTCGACCAAGTCTTCCCTGGTGTACCCCATGTGCTGCCAGAACACAGAGGAGGTCATGGATTGGTGCAAGGAATACATCAGCTTCGGCATCCAGTAGCGCCCACCCTCCGTGACGACAAACATGGCCGGTCTCTCCCGAATGTTATGTTCCGCTATAAACAATGTAGTGATAGGCTACATGTATTTATACACCGGCCAATGAGGCTTCAAACCACTCACCCCAGTACAACGGCGTGAGCACCCAAGTGTCTTCAAAACAAGTGACAAAAGTATTGGAACGAGCAATACGTTTAAACTCACGTAGCTATTTTATATTTTAACACCTCGACTAAAAGTTAGGACCAAAGTTCAACTTAAACATTTTAGCAAATTCTTCAAAAATAAATCTAAGAACATAATTTTGAATCTTGATGCTGGACATCCAACGCATGTCCCTCCTACCCGTGTAGCGCCCACTTCAGTCTCGTTACCCGCATTCTTGAGTCTTCAGTTCGCTTCCAATAACGCTTCACGTTTATTCCTCATAGTCTCTCTTTACCTACTCATACAGTGAGAGTATTTTCTTATATTTTGAAGAAGGTATGAGAAAGATGGATGGAAACAAAATATATTATAATATTTAACACCGCGTCTTACTACCTGTCCGGGTTATACGCTTTAAGTACTGATTACTCCAATGGATTAGGAATTGGGAAGGTTGGATTAGAGGAAGTGAACCCGCATTTGCGTGGAGGAAGAGTGGAAAACCATTTAGGAAAAACCACCCCTAGTTCACCCGACCGAGATTCGAACCTCGATCTCCCCGTCCTCAGTGGTCGAGCTCAACACGACAAGCGCTGTTGGCCAACTACGCCACCGAGGCGGGTTTGCTCCTTGAAGAAAATCTATCTCTACCGCCCAATCCCCCGACCTAGGTTTCATTCTATTGGAACTATCAGGAGGGAATGTGAAACGCGCAAAAGGAAACTATTAAGATACAAAAGGCAACAAAAGGAAATTGGTAAAGAATGAAAGGACACACAAAGATAGGAAAAGTGTCTCCGTTCTCTTTTATACCCTTCTTTCCTGTATATTCTTACAAGTATAACAACTTGTACCTTAACATGTAAAAAGAGGTTAACCTTGAGGTTATACAAAGAGAGTATCGTAATTGTGAACATTTTCAGTCTCGAGATTATGACGGGTACATTTTGAGAGCCCCAGCATTAAAAAAAACAAACAAAAGAAGTGGGTCTTGTAATTTGGTCTGCACCTGGGTTACAGCCCAAACAGGTGAATGTATTCTGTAATTACATGATGTTATTTGCTCATACCTTGAGGTGAAATCACGATTTTAATTCGAGACAAAAAATTAAAGAGTTCACAAATAGCTCTAGCAAATTATTTTCACATTATCATATTCAAACTGAGTTTAATACGAATAAAAAAAATAGTATTTTAGTTTTTATGAAAGAAACTTATTTAAAGGGGGTTAACGTTTAACTGAATATTGATATATTTGGGTCCATAGAAAAATATACATTATTATTTTATTTATTTATTATCAAAGTACTCTAGTGAGATGTGAACCTGGTACTACTTTGACCATGACCATGGTTTATATTGTGATATTATACGAGTGTGTTGGAGAATAACACACAAGGCTGTGAATTGTGATAAACCATCACACATATTTATTGACAAAACATTATTTATATCGATTTAAAAAAATGTATAAAAATAAAGTTATTTTATAAATCATATTTTGTTTTATTTAATGAATATTGGATATAAATGGTATGAAAGGGGAGTCTCCGTCATTCCAGGTGTGTCTGTCCGAGACTACTTTGGATTACTGAACACTCAGATTATACAGAAAGGCCACTTAGATATCATATTCTGAGGATTGAAAAATGACACCTGGACACGGGAATCGAACCCGGGACCTTTTGCTTAGTACGCCAATGCTCTAACCACTGAGCTATCCAGGATTCGTCCCGTGTCCATGGTCATTCTTCACTCAGTCTTTGATGGACGTGCGGAAGTCGTCAGCTTATAAACATGTGATTATATAAGATCACAGCCATCAGACAACGCAGCCATCCATGGCTCGGTAGTTGGCATATGTATTGCAGCCAATTGACAATTATATATAATTGTACAGTATTGCATATATTGATGAATCAGATAGCCGAAGCTATCATCTATGCATTTTAGTGAGGCTAGCACCATTTAGATATCATATTCTCAAAATCGAAAAAAGACACCTGGACACAAGAATCGAACCCGGGACCTTCGGCTTAGTAACATGAGTGAAGGTAAGTTGTGAGTTAAACAAACCTGTAAGAAACTATCTACTGTACAACAACACTTGTAAGAAACTATCGACTGTATAACAACACTTGTAAGAAACTATCGACTGTATAACAACACTCGTAAGAAACTATCGACTGTAAACAACACTCGTAAGGAACTATAGGCTGTATAACAACACTTGTAAGGAACTATCTACTGTACAACACTCGTAAGGAACTATCGACTGTACAATAGGAACAGACTCTAAATAAACTACACACATTCAACACTGGAGACAATGTGTTAACATTACTGAAGTTATAACTCACTGTTCTAGTTGTGAACACCCAAAGGGGTAGGGGGGGACAGTTCGCTGGAACTCCTCATCAATCCCCTCCACGTCACAACACACAACTAGACCACAAGCATTTGTTTTGTGTCGACCAGCTCAGATTTAACAGAACCTTCGAGACTTAACCGTATTGGTTTCTACCTGCCGAGTCATTTAACTCTAGCCTCGAGATCACCAGTAACCCGACCAACCCCTTCAACAAGCCCCCACACCGTGGTGTATCTTGTAGTAAAATAGCTGCGTCATTGTGCCCCATGGACTATAACTGAACCAAATGACGACACTTAATGCGTGTAGAGCTGATTGGGGTTGTCCCCCAACTGACGATGCAACTGTCGGAAAGTATTCCAGATCCTCGTCATTCACTGACGGCACCAGGTCATCCAGCACACTCCGGAAGTCTTCGAGACTGACCAGTACTTGCCTCTCGGATGAACCTCGACAAACAAGGGACATTATTAGTTAGGAGTGAGTACAGTTCCGACAAGACTCACCAGCGAGTACAGTTGAGACAAGACTCACCAGCGAGTACAGTTGAGACAAGACTCACCAGTGAGTACAGTTGAGACAAGACTCACCAATAAGTACAGTTGAGACAAGACTCACCAGCGAGTATGGCCGAGACAAGACTCACCAGCGAGTATGGCCGTGACAAGACTCACCAAACCAGCGAGTACAGTTGAGACAAGACTCACCAGCGAGTACAGTTGAGACAAGACTCACCAATAAGTACAGTTGCGACAAGACTCGCCAGTAAGTACAGTTGCGATAAGACTCACCAATAAGTACAGTTGCGACAAGACTCGCCAGTAAGTACAGTTGAGACAAGACTCACTAATAAGTACAGTTGCGACAAGACTCGCCAGTAAGTACCGTTGCGACAAGACTCACCAGCGAGTACAGTTGAGACAAGACTCACCAATAAGTACAGTTGTGACAAGACTCACCAGCGAGTACAGTTGAGACAAGAATCACAAGCGAGTACAGTCGCGACAAGATTCACCAGCGAGTATATTTGAGACAAGACTCACCAGTGAGTACAGTTGAGACAAGACTCACCAGCGAGTAGAGTTGAGACAAGACTCACCAGCGAGTATGGCCGTGAACAAGACTCACCAGAGTGTATGGCCATGACAAGACTCACCAGTGAGTACAGTTGAGACAAGACTCACCAGCGAGTACAGTTGAGACAAGACTCACCAGCGAGTAGAGTTGAGACAAGACTCACCAGCGAGTAGAGTTGAGACAAGACTCACCAGCGAGTATGGCCGTGACAAGAATCACAAGCGAGTACAGTCGCGACAAGACTCACCAGTTAGTACAGTTGAGACAAGATTCACCAGTGAGTATGGCCGTGACAAGACTCACCAGAGTGTATGGCCGTGACAAGACTCACCAGCGAGTACAGTTGAGACAAGACTCACCAGCGAGTACAGTCGCGACAAGACTCACCAGTGAGTACAGTCGCGACAAGACTCACCAGTGAGTACAGTCGTGACAAGACTCACCATCGAGTACAGTTGAGACAAGACTCACCAGCGAGTATGGCCGTGACAAGACTCACCAGCGAGTACAGTTTAGACAAGACTCACCAGCGAGTACAGTTGAGACAAGACTCACCAGCGAGTACGGTCGTGACAAGACTCATCAGTGAGTACAGTCATGACAAGACTCGCCAGCGAGTACAGTTGAGACAAGACTCACCAGCGAGTACGGTCGAGACAAGACTCACCAGCGAGTACGGTCGAGACAAGATTCACCAGCGAGTACGGTCAAGACAAGATTCACCAGCGAGTACGGTCGTGACAAGACTCACCAGTGAGTACGGTCGTGACAAGACTCACCAGTGAGTACAGTCGTGACAAGACTCACCAGTGAGTACGGTCGTGACAAGACTCACCAGTGAGTACGGTCGTGACAAGACTCACCAGTGAGTACAGTCATGACAAGACTCGCCAGCAAGTACAGTTGAGACAAGACTCACCAGCGAGTATGGCTGTGCGAGCTGCCTGCAGCCAAGCCTTGTAGCACAAACTGTAAAGGTCCGCTCCCGTCAGTTTAAGTGGCAGAAAGTTGCAGACATCTTGCAAGATATTGGGTCCGCTCAGTTGGAACCTGGAACAAAACATGATACAAGTAACACCGGAGGTCCACGGCGCCGACCACACCAATATATGTAACAAGAGTGAGTGTTACCTTCGAGTGAGGGCTGCGAGGACCCCGAGTTGAGAGCTCTTGTCTTCACACGCACCAACAAACAACAGTTTGTCCAGCCTGGAACAAGATTATGTTACAACAGTTTGTCCAGCCTGGAACAAGATTATGTTACAACAGTTTGTCCAGCTTGCAACATTATTATGTTACAACAGTTTGTCCAGCTTGCAACATTATTATGTTACATTAATAATATTTTGGGGGTAGAGGGGGCAGGAGTTTAAAGCTATGCAAGAAAAATATTATTCTTTGGCAATTCCATTTTATGATTATAAATACATGACAAAAAAATATTTTATTAAATGAAACATATTTTTTGATAATTAAGTGAATTCAAATCTCTTGACTTAAAGTTGGTACAGACTTACTCTACTATGTGGCTTGTGTCTAGGGAGGAAAGAAATACAGAGTATCAACTATGAGTGAAGAATGACCATGGGCACGGGACGATTCCTGGATAGCTCAGTGGTAAGAGCATTGGCGTACTAAGCCGAAGGTCCCGGGTTCGATTCACGTGTCCAGGTGTCATTTTTCAATTTTCAGAATATGACATCTAAGAGGGAATATCCCCACTAAAATGCATTAACAATAGTTTCGGCTATTTGTTTCATGAATATATACAAGATCCTGTACAATTATATATATATAATTGTCGAATGGCTGCTAAATTGCCAACTACCGAGTCGCNTTTTTCAATTTTCAGAATATGATATCTAAGAGGGACTATCCCCACTAAAATGCATTAACAATAGTTTCGGCTATTTGTTTCATTAAATATAGAGTAGTATGGCTACCATACTGGTCTAGTACTAACCTGCCGGGTCTGAGCAAGGCCGGGTCCACCATGTCTGGTCTAGTACTAACCTGCCGGGTCTGAGCAAGGCCGGGTCCACCATGTCTGGTCTAGTACTAACCTGCCGGGTCTGAGCAGGGCCGGGTTCACCAAGTCTGGTCTAGTACTAACCTGCCGGGTCCACCAAGTACTGGTCTAGTACTAACCTGCCGGGTCTGAGCAGGGCCGGGTCCACCAAGTCTGGTCTGTTGGTTGCTCCTATCACAAATAACAAGCTTGACTTGTGAAGACCATCCATCTCCGCGAGGAGCTGTGAGACAACTCTGCAACATAACCAAGCAAGAGCTCCGAGAATTTCTATGAGCGAGAGTGAAAGGGCCCACCGATTTTGCCGGAAGAGGTATTCCCACCTATCTTTCAAGGTTCTTTTATAAACCTCAATCAACACGAGACCCGACGGTTTTACTTACCCTACAAAGGAAGTTGTGCTACAAATTTTTATAGCAAGTTTCCAAACCATTTAAAAGATAAAAACTGCTAAGGGACTGTTGAGGTTTATTGTGTTCGTCAGAATCTGAAAGTTCCTCTTGTTCGGGTGAGAGGCACTACAAGCATGACTTACAGAATATCTGATGAACTCGTCGAGTTTCTTTCGCGACCTTTTAGTCCCCTTCGTATAATCCTTTAACACGTCCTGCTTGTTTGGTTGGTCCGTGACAAGGAGGTCAGGATTTGAATCCTAGCCGGGTGTACCAAGAGTGATTTTTTTCCAAAACGATTTCCCCCCTCTGCTTCCATGCAAATAAGGGTGTATTTATTCCAAATTTTACCTACACTAACTGTGTAATTAAATAAGAACTATCCTGGATGTAGTAAGATTCAGCGGAAATATGTTCTTCTATTTTGGGTGACCTGGTGGTCTAGAGGTAAGGTGTCGGACTTCTGTGTTGGCGGCCGGGGTTCAATCCTCGGTCCCGGCACAGATTTATCTGATTACCAAACCCTTCCTTCACCTCTGACAAGACATCTTGTGAATGTGGGGAATGCCAGGCCACCCACCGTGGTTCGGATTCCACGTTAAACTGTAGGTCCTCCATTTCATCTCACAATCACCCTACCATTACACGTTAGCGTAAGTGCGTATAACCCGAACGGGTAGTAAGACGCGGTGCTAATAATAATAATAATTCTTCTATTTTAACGTACTTAAGTTATCAAGGGTTATCAATGGTCTATAGAGACCAAAATTGGGGCAAGACCCCACAAAAGGGCGGAAACCCCTGATCTACTCTTATTTGTTATCTTACCTGTCTATTACACCACCAGAATCCCCACTGCGGCCTCTGTTTGGGGCTAGAGAATCCAGTTCGTCGAAGAATATGACACATGGAGACGCAGCTCGTCCTCGTTCGAAAACTGACAGGAACAACAAACAGGGAAGTGTGAGGTTCAAGGCTACGTACTGAGGTTATATTGAAACAATGTGTGGATATTAGAGCGATAGTACCTTCTCTGATGTTGTGCTCGCTCTGTCCCACGTACATGTTGAGTAGCTCGGGGCCCTTGATGGACAGGAAGTTGAGACCACACTCTGTGGCCACTGCTTTGGCCAACAGAGTCTTCCCTGTGCCGGGTGGACCGTAGAGCAGTAGCCCTGGACAAAATATCATTGGTGTGGCAACAGGTCTGAACAAGAGTTCATAGTAAAGTTATCAAGATGGACAACAGTCAGGTTAAGAACCTTTTACTGATATGTACTATTACAATTCCTAGCTATTTCTCTCTGTCCCTGCTAAGTTGTTACAATTCCTAGTTATTTCTGTCTGTTCCTGCTATGTCCGGTTACAATTCCTAGTTATTTCTGTCTGTTCCTGGTATGTCCGGTTACAATTCCTAGTTGTTTCTGTCTGTTCCTGCTATGTCCGGTTACAATTCCTAGCCATTTCTGTCCATTTCTGCTATGTCCGGTTACAATTCCTAGTTATTTCTGTCCATTTCTGCTATGTCCGGTTACAATTCCTAGTTATTTCTCTCCATTCCTTCTACGTCTCTGTCCATTCCTGCTATGTCCGGTTAGAATTCCTAGTTATTTCTCTCCATTCCTTCTACGTCTCTGTCCATTCCTGCTATGTCCGGTTAGAATCCCTAGCTATTTCTGTCCGTTCCTGCTACGGCAGGTTACAATCACTAGCTATTTCTGTCCATTCCTGCTATGTCTGGTTACAATGCCTAGTTATATTTCTACATTCCTACTATGTCTGTCCATTTCTGCGATGTCCGGTTACAATTCCTAGTTATTTCTGTCAGTTCCTACTATGTCCGGTTACAATTCCTAGTTATTTCTCTCCATTCCTGCTATGTCCGGTTACAATTCCTAGTTATTTCTGTCTGTGCCTGCTACGTCCGGTTACAATTCCTAGTTATTTCTGTCAGTTCCTGCTACGTCCGGTTACAATTCCTAGTTATTTCTGTCAGTTCCTGCTATGTACCGGTTACAATTCCTAGTTATTTCTGTCAGTTCCTGCTAGTTCCTGTTACAATTACTGCTTTGTGCTGTTATATACCGACTATTACGACTCTGATTTGTGTTTTTTCTAGCACAGTCTCTTACCTACTGTTTAGATTACATGCTTATGTACTAATTAAACTAATTAGTTGGGGATGAGGAAGTTTGAATTTAGGGGAAGTGTATTGACATTCGCGTGGAGGGAGAGTGGAAAAGCACCCTCAGTACCCCAATAACACGAGAGTGACGCCACCGAGGCGAGTCTTGCGTGTTTTATTCCCTTGCCTTATGTAAGTGTTACCTGCCCTGCGTAGTCCTGAGGCCAGCAGCTTGGGGTGCAACAAAGGGAGCATGACCGTACGTGTAATCTCGGCTCGGAGCGCTCCCAAACCCCCCACATCGTCCCAGACGACTGAAGGGATCTTGGGGCCTCCCATCACGTCTGAATACTTGGCTTGCATCAGATCTGTACGACACAGAGAGATCAGAATCAGAGTGGACTATGAGACTAGGTCGCTACAAACCTTCTCTCGAGAGGCCGGGTGTTTCCAGCCCGTGGCTGTGTCAGTTTAGTGAAGTCCCTACATCTTCCTTTATCCTTCCACTGTTCTTCTCCTCTCCCTTGCACACTTTCTGTTATCTGCTCCTTCCATCTCTCCGTGTACCCTCAACTCTTTCCCAGATTTAAATAACAATCTCGTGGTGAATAATGGCGGGTTCAAACACTATCGTATTCCCTGACATTTCCAGGTTCTCCACATGTTCCCTGACATTCCCAGGTTCTCCACATGTTCCCTGACATTCCCAGGTTCTCCACATGTTCCCTAATATCTCCCTGCTAAAGGTTTGTTGTGAGTGTAGTTTTCTTACCGCGAGCAAAGTGTACATCTTCCGACTGCAACTCTATCAGGTGAGAGGGTTCTCCGCTGCTTGGACCTACGTTCTTCATGTGTTTCAACCTGTTTCTGAGAGAGAGACATCATCAGCTTATTGGCATCACTTTCCATCACCATGTGGTCTATTGGTGCTAGTGATGGATGTACAGACAAACACACCAGTGATAGATGTACAAACACACCAGTGATAGATGTACAAACACACCAGTGAGAGATGTACAAACATACCAGTGAGAGATGTACAAACATACCAGTGATAGATGTACAGACAAACACACCAGTGATAGATGTACAGACAAACACACCAGTGATAGATGTACAGACATACCAGTGATAGATGTACAAACCAACACACCAGTGATAGATGTACAGACATACCAGTGATAGATGTACAGACACACCAGTGATAGATGTACAGACATACCAGTGATAGATGTACAGACAAACACACCAGTGATAGATGTACAGACAGATACACCAGTGATGGATGTACAGACAAACAAACCAGTGATAGATGTACAGACACACCAGTGATAGATGTACAGACAAACACACCAGTGATAGATGTACAGACAAACACACCAGTGATAGATGTACAGACAGACACACCAGTGATAGATGTACAGACAGACACACCAGTGATAGATGTACAGACAAACACACCAGTGATAGATGTACAGACAAACACACCAGTGATAGATGTACAGACCAACACACCAGTGATAGATGTACAGACACACCAGTGATAGATGTACAGACCAACACACCAGTGATAGATGTACAGACAAACACACCAGTGATAGATGTACAAACACACCAGTGATAGATGTACAGACAGACACACCAGTGATAGATGTACAGACATATACACCAGTGATGGATGTACAAACACACCAGTGATAGATGTACAGACAAACACACCAGTGATGGATGTACAAACACACCAGTGATAGATGTACAGACAGACACACCAGTGATAGACGTACAGACAAACACACCAGTGATAGATGTACAGACCAACACACCATTGATAGACGTACAGACAAACACACCAGTGATAGATGTACAGACAAACACACCAGTGATAGATGTACAGACCAACACACCAGTGATAGATGTACAACAGACACACCAGTGATAGATGTACAAACACACCAGTGATAGATGTACAGACAAACACACCAGTGATAGATGTACAGACAAACACACTTGTTATGCGTGTTGTTTATAAAGTTACCTCACAGCATGAGAGACCAGACTGGCAAGGTCTGCGTACAGGAAACCAGCAGAGCATGTCACCATCTGTGTCACAAGCTCCTGACCGGCCTCGGCGCCAGAAATGGCCAACAGCCAGTTCAACATGCTTGTCCTTGTGACCGCGTCCGGACTAGGAACGGTGATTGTGTGAAGGAACATTCGGGACAGAGCCCCCACCTGGAATAGACGTGGACCAATCTCGTCAGCCCGTGTGGTGGCGACATCACCACGGCGCTAATAATAATAATAATGATAACCATAGACTCGCCATAGTGTCTGCGGCTGTTGTGGCCACCACTTGAACAGGATAAGTGCTGCCATCTGGAATATTGTCCAACTGTTGGGTGAAGGCGGCAAACGCTCTGGTCTCCTCTCTGCTGTCCTTGGTTCCATTCAGTACCTGTGCATAACATGTCATTACTTTGTAGGTTTGTCGTTAATACGCCTATAGGCGTCATTAAACCATGATGTTGTCATGTTATTCGTGTGTCAGAAACCTCTGCCATTATCTTTGAGTGTGTCATTAGTTTTGGTATGTTCTGTTTTATTATTATTATTAGCACCGCGTCTTACTACCCGTTCGGGTTATACGCACTTACGCTAATGTGTAATGGTAGGGTGATTGTGAGATGAAATGAAGGACCTACAGTTTAACGTGGAATCCGAACCACGGTGGAAGCCTGGCATTCCCCACATTCACAAGATGTCTTGTCAGAGGTGAAGGAAGGGTTTGGTAATCAGATAAATCTGTGCCGGGATCGAGGATTGAACCCCGGCTGCCAGCACAGAAGTCCAACACCTTACCCCTAGACCACCAGGTCACCTGTTCTGTTTTAAACGCACGGTAAAGTAGGTCTATTGTGTTTATCATCGATACAGGTGATTATTTGTAAATATACTTACAGATTGATATTGATAGTAAAAATAAGTATCATCATCAAATGACAAAAAATTCTCTCCAATCCTACCAACTATAAACAAACTCTTTCTCAATCCAATGTTTTGGATGTGTTTGGTTTATTTACAGAGTGTGTTCCTATTGTACAGTAGATAGTTCCTTACAAGTGTTGTTTAACTCACAACCTCCCTGCTGTGTTAGTTCTCGCCTTGTTATTCCGTATTGTCGGCGCTTTCAGCCGGTCACATCCACCTCGAATATCAAGACTCGCCCCTACTATATAACCTCGTATTAACCCCCTCTTATATTTCTAACCACCCTGTACCTCCCCCTCTCTACGAATATATGTATCGACTATAAATGGACCTACAAGTTGGTGTTCTGACTGCCCTGGTCTCACCTCTATGTTCCTCAGCTGGAGAAGGCACGGCCTCAGGCGATCGGCCCGACCAAACACGGCTCGCCACTTGCTCTCGGCTTGCCCCAACATATCCCGACAATCCACGCTCAACAGCGTCACGCCCAGGATATTGGCCGCGCACCGCACCACTTCCTTGACCCCGCTACCTTGCTGTCCTCGCACCAAGACCAGCGGTCGCACTCCGGGAGCGCGGCCCACCCGCACGCACTCCACCAGCTCCCGCAGGTGGCCCTCCAGACCCGCGGGACACTCGGACAACAGGAACTGCTTGTAGTTTGTGGCGGTCGCAGAGAATGGTCGAGGCCTGGTCCTGATGTTGACCGAAGGAAGATAATGAGGATCGGCAGGACCTTGCAGGATGTTGGTGAGTCCCCAGACCACGCAGTGGCCTCTGGTGACATCGTCAGGGTGACTAGGACCGATAACTTCCACCACCCGGTAGAAGACTCTAGAGAGCGAGCAGTGAGGACCGGTAGAGCGGTAGTTGGCGGGAGTCAGGTCCACCTCTAAACAGTCTCCAGAACACACGTATCGCGGGGTACACAGATAGCTCTCCAAGGCTGCGTCCAGTAGGACGGGGCTAACCTCCTCCACCAGAGGACACAGAGAGAGGGTCACCTGGGAGGCCAACTGAGGCTCCACCCCCGCTAGAGACAGGAGCAGAGGTCCCGGCCCGAGATTGCTCATCGAGGTGGGCGTGGTGAGCGCCAGCCCCTCTGGGAGACCTGTGACGGGTATTACTTGAACCAGGCGACCTGCCACCTGCACCCACACCTGTCCCGACACCCGCAGGTGTTCCAACAGGTTACATCCGACAAGAAGACAGTCAGGGCGGCCGGGTACTAGCTGCTCAAACAGTTCCCTCGGGATATCTTGCAAGTCCACGCTCACCTTGCTCCTGCGACGCCTGACGTACATAAGATACACCGCCGAGAGGAACGGAAACAAGGCGTGAGGGAACCTCGGAGCCAGGATCTGGGAGGTGAACCTCAACAGAGTCAGGAGACAGAGCGGGGACTCCTTCCCGGACATTCTATACTGCAACACGAGTATGATGTGTGTGGCAGTTGCTTTATAGAGGCAACAGTCAGCAGGGAGAACATACCCTGGATAGTCAGTAGAGAGAACATAGCCTGGATAGTCAGTATTATCAGTGTTACTGAGGCAACAGTCAGCAGGGAGAACATACCCTGGATAGTCAGTATTATCAGTGTTACTGAGGCAACAGTCAGCAGGGAGAA
>CABEEJ010004641.1:0-26221 GCA_901482245.1 Timema douglasi
ATTCTCTAGTACATGGTCAACAGATGATACGGCCAGTATACAGTGTGAGACATCTCGACATGTTCTAGAGAATACTCGTGTCTCGGTATAATATTCTCTAGTACATGGTCAACAGATGATACGGCCAGTATACAGTGTGACGCATCTCGACATGTTCTAAAGAAGACTCGTGTCTATGGATAATGGCGGCCCTGGTATTACTGTCTCTCACGTCTAGCGAGCCTACAGGAATTCGCTGATGCTGTTGCTCTCAAGAGTTCTTGCCAAAAAAAAACTGTGATCATGACCCCCCCTTCCCCTCTTCAATCCTCTCTCCACCCTAACCTCCTACAATTTGTCCTCTTCCCACACCTCTGACTTATCGGAAGATTTCTCTAAGATAAAAAAAAAGAAAGCTAATCCCTCTATTTTGTTGAGTCTCCCACACGGGAATAACGTGGATACTTACCATGGCACTTTTTTGTTTTGCTTCGTACGCTTTGGAAAAGTTAGAGAGTATTTTATTTTCTCGTGAAGTTAGAATCTTGACTCAGATTTCACTTCATATAGAAATCCTAGTTTGTTTTGCTTGCTTCAATTTTTTTTATCAAAGGCTACGAGTATTTGATGAGCACCGAATATTTTCTTTTATATACTTCAATATTTCTTTCAACCAAGTATATATTCATATTTCTTGAAAAACTGGATAAAATAATATTGTCATATAAAATCCATAAAGAGATGGGATAAATAAAAAAAACTCATATCAGGAATGAAAAATTTACATTTCTTTATTTAATTGTCATTTTGAAACAAAAACATTATATTATAGATCATCTTCAAAATCTATAACTGTATAAAATATCCTTAATTATTTATTATTTCAACATTACGTGTTTTATTTGATCTTATAACGTTTAATTTTAAGTGTATTTACAAATTTGTTAAATTATAATTCTTATAAAATGTTCTCAATATTATATTTGCATTAATTGTTCATTATTAATAACCCTAAGTTTTCAAACTTACTTAGCAACTAAAGATTGATCATAAAATAATAGTCTTTATTTATATTTTAAAATGTTACTTGTTACCTACTTTTAATCAACATATTTCCAATAACTTTTATGATCATATTGTTTTCATATTTACTTTTATTATCTATTATAAACTTTAATATTCTTCATTTGACTCAATTATCATCAAATAAAAGTGTATGTAATAATAAAAAGAAGTGTTTGTCTGTGTGTGTTTGTTTATTTGTCTGTGTGCGATGCCCAGCCAAAACCACGGCACGCAGAGATCTGAAATTTTTAGCATAGGTGGACGGAAGGGGGTCCAAACTCACCTTGAAGCCAGATTTTAAATTTTTAATTAGTATTTTAATTAGGCTATTTTTAACAATTTTTTTAAGAAAATATTGTTAATCTGATAATTAAATTCTCATGTCAAATCGAATACCATGGGGGCGGAGGTCTTATATAATTCTTCTAACACAGTGGGTCGCGGCCATCACCGTGCGGGATTGCTAGTATGCTACTAATATTAAACTATCAACACTAAAATGATATTGAAGTTTATGTGTGATATTTGACCCACTATGTTCATCAATTAAAACGTTACGCCTTCACGATGGGCGCCAATTAAAGTGATACTGATTGTAATCGTGATATTGCACTGTTATTGAGCAGTATCTATAACGATACTGGGTTTTGCGATGATGACGAGGCGAGCATGCCCTACTACTCGCTGTATATAACATAATTATTTCTGATATTTAATATTATTAAGTAAACAGGACTTTTGATGTTGCACATGATTTATTTGAATGACTACACCCTCAGTACTGAATATATTATATATAAAATAACAGTTTTTTTTGTTAAATTCACAAATTGTTTTTCTGTGCTTTTTCTCTCTAATATATTTAATGTACTTTATGTAATTAAGTTACTGGCATTGTGTGTATTCATACGCCCAATCGGCTTTTATATGACCTAACCCTTGCCTCTTGGACCCCTTGTCATCAGTGTTTAAACTAACTAATGTTGTGAAGGCTAGCTTCCTATTGGGTTGAGGGACACAATGTCACAAAATTATTAGAATACGACGGAGATGAACTTTTAAATAATTTTTTTTTGTGGCGCAATATATTGAAATTACTTCTGAAAATCGCATAACTCTCCATGGATGAAGTATTAAAAGGATATTTTATATACAATTCATTAAAGAAAGATACACTTCATCTATGATTTTTTAAATATATGAGAGAGGTCCAAAACAGTATCATTACGACACATTAGTTGACTACTTGATGTTGAGTTTTTCACACAAAACATCAAGTTATTATTATGTTTGATATTCGAAGTTTTCTTAACTATCTAATTTTAAATTTATCTTTACCAACAAAATCATGAATATTATTAAAGTGGATGAAAGGGAGATAAAGTAATTTAAAAATGGTTTTAAATTAATATTTACATTATAATCTGGAGTTACCTCTGTAACCAATGTTCTTGTGAAAGGTATATCGTTTACCAAAGTGATTTTATATATATCGTTTACCGGAGTTATTTTATAGGTATTGTTTACCAGAGGGATTTTATAGCTTTTGTTCATCAGAGTGATGCTATAGCTATTGTTTACCAGAATGATGTTATGGCTATCGCTTACAGGAGTTATTTTATAGCTATTGTTTACCAGACAGATTTTATAGATATCGTTTACCGTAGTTATTTTATAGCTTTTGTTTATCAGAGTGATATTATAGCTATTGTTTACCAGAATGATGTTATGGCTATCGCTTACAGGCGTTATTTTATAGCTATTGTTTACCAGACAGATTTTATAGATATCGTTTACCGTAGTTATTTTATAGCTATTGTTTTTCAGAGTGATGCTATAGCTATTGTTTACCAGAATGATGTTATGGATATCGCTTACTGGAGTTATTTTATAGTTATTGTTTATCAGAGTGATGTTATAGCTATTGTTTATCAGAGTGATGTTATAGATATTGTTTATCAGAGTTATTTTATAGCTATTGTTTAACAGAATGATGTTATGGCTATCGCTTACAGGAGTTATTTTATAGCTATTGTTTATCAGAGTGATGTTATAGCTATTGTTTATCAGAGTTATTTTATAGCTATTGTTTACCAGAGTGATGTTAGAGATAGCCCTTATTATTATTCCAATGCAGAATAAATCTTGAGTAGGCCTACCTTTCAAATTGGAGACAAACTGCTTGGACCTGGGATATTGATGCATTCTACGACTATGGTAAGAAGTTTGAAATCCATAAATGAGAAACGATTTTTTTTAAATTTTCATTGACCCTCCTATATAGACTAGCGATCATAAGTGTTGATCACACACCTAATGAACCATAGTTCAATTTTGGGCTCTATTTAAAAAAATACATTCACTCCCACGCACCTCGTCTTTATACTATTATTACAGTAGAGTTTAGATTAAGAGTAGCAGCATTTATTGTGTGCGAGGTAGAAAAATCATTTATTAATACTACACGAGTACACCCAGCCGGGATTGAGTCGCGATTTCCCCATCACTAGCAAACCAGACAAGACAATAGGCCTAATTTAGCCTTTGTTCGTGGGTTTATCGGTACGGGCTAGTCTTTTTTATTCATATTGTAAATATCTGGGAGACAATGGTTTATTTATTAGTCTATTTGTTTTTCCATCATAGGTTAGGATAGTTTGTAAGTCGGGATAAAAAAAGGAACATCAAATATCCAAAAATTGAAATCTGGGCTATTATATATAGTTGACCTAAAATTTCTAGTGCATGGGAAGATTAGCTTTTCAACAGCCGGGATTTAAACCGTAATCGCTTGGAACTTAGTTGAACAATGCATGAAATTGAACATATTTTCATATCCTTGACCACAGACAAATATAATATATCCGTGATAGCTAGAGGTAAAGCACGTCCAATATATCCGTGATAACTAGAGGTAAAGCACGTCCAATATACCCTAGATAACTAGAGGTAAAGCACGTCCAATATATCCGTGATAACTAAAGTTAAAGAACGTTCAATATATCCGTGATAACTAGAGGTAAAGCACGTCCAATATATCCATGATAACTAGAGGTAAAGCACATCCAATATATCCATGATAACTAGAGGTAAAGCACATCCAATATATCCGTGATAACTAGAGGTGAATCACGTCCAATATATTCATGATAACTAGAGGTAAAGCGCGTCCAATATATCCGTGATAACTAGAGGTAAAGCGCGTCCAATATATCCGTGATAACTAGAGGTAAAGCACGTCCAATATATATCCGTGATAGCTAGAGGTAAATCACGTCCAATATATAAGTGATAACTAGAGGTAAAGCACGTCCAATATATCCATGATAACTAGAGGTAAAGCACGTCCAATATATCCGTGATAACTAGGGGTAAAGCACGTCCAATATATCCATAATAACTAGAGGTAAAGCACGTCCAATATATATGTGATAACTAGAGGTAAGCCACGTCCAATATATCCGCGATAACTAGAGGTAAAGCACGTCCAATATATCCGTGATAACTAGAGGTAAAGCACGTCCAATATATATATATATATGTGATAACTAGAGGTAAGCCACGTCCAATATATCCGTGATAACTAGAGGTAAAGAACGTCCAATATATCCGTGATAACCAGAGGTAAAGCACGTCCAATATATATCCGTGATAGCTAGAGGTAAATCACGTCCAATATATAAGTGATAACTAGAGGTAAATCACGTCCAATATATAAGTGATAACTAGAGGTAAAGCACGTCCAATATATCCGTGATAACTAGAGGTAAAGAACGTCCAATATATCCGTGATAACCAGAGGTAGAGCACGTCCAATATATCCGTGATAACTATAGGTAAAGCACGTCCAATATATCCGTGATAACTAGAGGTAAAGCACGTCCAATATATATGTGATAACTAGAGGTAAGCCACGTCCAATATATCCATGATAAGTAGAGGTAAAGCACGTCCAATATATCCATGATAACTAGAGGTAAGGCACATCCAATATATCCGTGATAACTAGAGGTAAGGCACGTCCAATATATCCATGATAACAAGAGGTAAGGCACGTCCAATATATCCATGATAACTAGAGGTAAAGCACGTCCAATATATCCATGATAACTAGAGGTAAAGCACGTCCAATATATCCGTGATAACTAGAGGTAAAGCACGTCCAATATATCCGTGATAACTAGAGGTAAAGCACGTACAATATATCCATGATAACTAGAGGTAGTGCACGTCCAATATATCCATGATAACTAGAGGTAAAGCACGTACAATATATCCGTGATAACTAGAGGTAAAGCACGTACAATATATCCGTGATAACTAGAGGTAAAGCACGTACAATATATCCGTGATAACTAGATGTAAAGCACGTCCAATATATCCGTGATAACTAGAGGTAAAGCACGTCCAATATATCCATGATAACTAGAGGTAAAGCACTTACAATATATCCATGATAACTAGAGGTAAAGCACGTACAATATATCCGTGATAACTAGAGGTAAAGCACGTCCAATATATATGTGATAACTAGAGGTAAGCCACGTCCAATATATCCGTGATAACTAGAGGTAAGCCACGTCCAATATATCCGTGATAACTAGAGGTAAAAGCACGTCCAATATATATGTGATAACTAGAGGTAAAGCACGTCCAATATATCCATGATAACTAGAGGTAAAGCACGTACAATATATCCGTGATAACTAGAGGTAAAGCACTTCCAATATATATGTGATAACTAGAGGTAATCCACGTCCAATATATCCGTGATAACTAGAGGTAAAGCACGTCTAATATATCCGTGATAACTAGAGGTAAAGCACGTCCAATATATCCGTTATAACTAGGGGTAAAGCACGTCCAATATATCCATGATAACTAGAGGTAAAGCACGTCAAATATATCCGTGATACCTAGAGGTAAAGCACGTCAAATATATCCGTGATAATTAGAGGTAAAGCACGTTCAATATATCCGTGATACCTAGAGGTAAAGCACGTCCAATATATCCGTGATACCTAGAGGTAAAGCACGTCCAATATATCCGTGATAACTAGAGGTAAAGCACGTCCAATATATCCATGATAACTAGAGGTAAAGCACGTCCAATATATCCATGATAACTAGAGGTAAGCCACGTCCAATATATCCGTGATAACTAGAGGTAAAGCACGTCCAATATATCCGTGATAACTAGAGGTAAAGCACATCCAATATATCCGTGATAACTAGAGGTAAAGCACGTCCAATATATCCGTGATAACTAGAGGTAAAGCACGTCCAATATATCCGTGATAGCTAGAGGTAAAGCACGTCCAATATATCCGTGATAGCTAGAGGTAAAGCACGTCCAATATATCCGTGATAGCTAGAGGTAAAGCACGTCCAATATATCCGTGTATGTATAACAGACTACAAGCGCTGGAAAGGATAAAACTCGCAGCTTGAAACGTGTCCAATAAAATCCTGGAACCAAACCACGTCCGATATTATTCCTGCAGTTTTACAAACAAAGAATGTACCGTGCTCCGGATACTCTCAACATCTAGGTTTGAGAACAATACGCTCTCGTTAGTTTTGTTCGCTATCCCGAAGCTTATAATTTGATCAGTTTACATCCTCCAGGCTAAATTTTTTTATTTTAATTTGTTCTTAATCTCCTCGACAGGTTCACACCGGTGTGAAATTATAATGAAAATGTGTCTCTGTCTCTCTCCTTTCTATTATCCCACGGGGATTCTTTTCCTCCCCGTCATCTCCCACCAAGATGAAGAAGAATGAAAAGGCGAAGTGACGGTAGTAGGAGTCTAGCAGAAGGTGTATTAATAGCGATCATAGACTGGGATTACGGTATTGATAGGAGGCCCGGGGTGAGGGGGGTGTCTGTAATCACGGAGCAGTGAAAAATAACCTGATAAATGACAAGGAAAAATTTAATGATCTCTTTTAAACCCGGTCTCTGGCGACAAGTTAAAAAAAAATGCTTTGCTTATTACTAACCATCTTGGCTATGCGCCTATTTACGGGGTAGGGATGAGGAAGATAGAATTTGAGTCAATTTACCCTGATTTGACTGAGAGAAATCATTGAAGTAAAAATCACTTTATTACACCCAGCTGGGACTTACTAGCTATCATCATTGAACCATATATGACCCACGCCCAAGGTCATTCTTCGCCCATTTTAAGACAGAATCTGTGATGGACGTGTGGAAATAGTCAGATATCTTATGACCGATAAATTAAGATCGTGAGCTACCATAAAAAGCATCCATATTTGACAAACGACCTCCGAATGGGAAGAATTCTGCATTGCTCAGTGCTAAAAGAATTGGCGTACTAAGTCAAAGGTCCGGAGTTTAACTCTGCGTGCAGGTGTTATTTTGCAATAAGGAATATGATACTCAGATGTGGCTGTAGCCGTAATTAACAAATATATCTTGGATATTCTCCTCATCACGATATGCGCATTCATGCAATTGTAATTGTACTATCGGCAGCATAAACCCCTCCAGAGTCGAAGGCGGCTGCGTTATCTGATAGCTCGTGATCTTAATTGATCACTCATAAGTAGCTGATGATTTAAACACGTCCACCACAGACTCTGTCTTAAAATATGATTGATGAATGACCCTGGACACGGAACAGTTCCTGGATAGCTCAGAGGTAGAACATTGGTGTACTAAGTCTTAAGTTGCTGGTACTAATTCCCAAGTCCAGATGTAATTTTTATATTTAAAGAACAGAAAGGCTTAAGAGCCATAATAAAATAATTTAGTTATTACATCCAACATAGTATTTAATTCATTCCAGCATTGTATGGACATTTTGTGACACATAAAACACTAAATACATGTTAAGAAAGTATTACTTTATATATATATATATAGCTTTCATAGAAATAACTACCAAAAACTTACCAAGTAGAACCTATTATTGGTAAGCGCATGTAATGTTTGACATTGTATGTAAGAAAATATATATTTCTTTCGTAAGATTACTTAGGTACACAAAGGTGAAATATTATACTACCTATTTTTAAAAGAAAATAGTTTATTGTATTTATTATCCACAAATTATATTTATTTGTCTTTGACATTGGAATTTATGTTTTAGTTTCTCGTTGTTTTGAAATGCAAATAACATGTCAACAAATTAAAATGACTAAATCCAGTTTATATTAATATCTCACTAGCTCCGGTGGCCACGTGGTCTAACGCGCTACTCTCGTGCTAGAATAGCCTGCCAAAGATCGAGAGATTTGGGTTCGATTCCAGTCAGGTGCAATGGGGGGATTTTTTTTCTAAATGGTTTTCCGGTTTCCTTCCACGCAAATTTGGATGCACTTCCTCTCAATTAATCCTCCACAGCTTCTGAACCATTAGCGTAATTAGTACATGGGCATATAACCCAGACGGTCTGTAAGACGTGGTGTTAATAATTTATATATATATAAATTGCTCGCAACCTAACGGGTAGAGAAAGTACCTATTGTTATTGTAAAACAATCGAACTCAATATTTTGATGAATGACGACGTTTCATGACCCCCTGAATAAAAAAATATGGTTTTAGCAATGCCATCTGTCTGTCTGTCTGTCTGTGTCCGTAGCTCGGAGGAGAGCCTAAACTATCTCACTGATCGGTATAAAACTTGATTTGTAGGGTTTTCATAGGGAAGCCGCCAGGGATTTTTGGAATTGGATATCTAGTCCTAAAATTAAGCATGGCTTCCTTAGGGGCGAATAGGACAAAACTCAATTTTATCAAAATTGGCTCAAACGATTTTGATTAAATTTCATTTTTAAGCATTTATAAATATTCTAGACAAAATAGCTACCCTAATTTTTTAGGCAAAATTACTTTAAGTGTTGCGGTCTGGCGAGTAAATTCTACTTTTTTTTAACATTTCCGAAAATATTTGTGATATGAAATAGCTTATCATTTCAAATATGTAGGCCTATTTATTATAACAATCTTTTATTTGAAATGCATTTTTATAAAACCAATAGTAAAGTAATGCTGCCGTAAAAAATATCTAACCCAATATGTTGATGGATATCGACATTTATTGATCTTTAAATCACTAAAATAAGGTTTTTGCATTGCCATCTGTCTGTGTGTCTGTCCAACTCTAAAATTCAGAGTGGTTTACTAAAGGGCGTAAATACATTTTCTCAAAATCGGCTCTAACGATTTTGATTAAAATTCGTATTTAAGCGTTGATTTAGATAATAAATAATATAGAAATGTTCAATCTTCCATTAAAATGAATTTAGGGCACTTTACAGAAGCGGAAACTTCCATATCTCCACAACTATTTGAGATACTAAATAACTTATCATTGCAAAGTTTTAGTTCTATTAAAAATAAAAAACTTTTATTTGAAATATATTTTTTATAAAGTCAATAGTTTCTGAGATTTGGCATATTATATTATAATAACACAATTTTTGTGAGTTCTAGTTGTACAGAGATACTACTTGACTCTTAACGCAATAATTATCCAATGCCATAGAGTAAGAAATAAGTCTTTCAAAAAGTTGATGTTCTTTTTCCTTTAATCTCTTAAGGGAAATGTTTGTGCAGCAATGATCTATCTCTATCATTTTAGACTCAACAGTCAATATTTACCTTTTTATTGTCATATATTTATAAATGAAGAATTTAATGGCAATGCAATAACCTTAAGATGTTCAACCCCTAATACAATTTCAAAATTTGTAACAAAAAGTCGAATTTTTTTTATGAAGTGTTGACTCTTGGGGACCCAATATAAGTTTTTTTTATTGGTCCAGATATAATAATGAGGACTTTAATTATTTAAAAATAAAACTATAAAATTTAAAACAGGGAGTAGACAAATGTTTTACGTAAGTATATCGCAATTTGTGAAGGGGTTTGTTAGTTTATATAATTTCGTTTCAGATAAATGACATGTTTTGAGTAAATATATCTAATTTTAAACATTGGACTGAGAATGTCTGTGAGGAGTTCCATAACGTTTATTTTTTTATGAGTTAAATTTTTTTCCGGTTCTGAAGTTTGAAAAATTTGTGCTGCTATTATAGTGGTTCCTCTACAATGTCACCAATTTTCAGCTTTTTGTGATTATCTGTATGAATATGTGTCTTTATTTGGTCTAGAGTTGAAACCATTTAACCGATTGGGCCAAGACACATCTAGGATTTTCATAAAGTTTCCTGAAAAATATTTATATGGTCATAAAATTAAGGGCAGTTTACCGAACATCAAAAGGAGAACAAATCAATTCTCTCAATATCCGCTATAACGAGTTTGTAACTTTCGTATCCAGAAACTATTTAACATAACAAACAAAATTGATGTTTTCATTTTCCAGTAAAAAGGACTTTGAAGCTACTCACAGTATTTTACACTAGTGAAACTTTCCCATTTTATTTATGTATTATCTCCGCAACTATTTGAGACACGAAATATATTATCATAGTAAAAGTATAGTACTTTTAATTTTAAAAAACCTTTATTTAAAATACATGTATTTTTACAAACATAATTTCCAATCTATCGGTAATTTTATTTTTAAATGGAGGTCTTTGAAATCAGTAGTTGAGTGTTACGCTCTTTGGTGATTAGAGATGTTACTTTTCTACTAATACTGTTCCGTAATATTTATATAATTTCATGTATGCTCTTTGGTGGAATGTGATGTTCTTTCCCCCCATCACATTTCTGCAATAATGTTTATTATTTCCTTTGCCTCTCACAAATTTTACTGGGAGAGATATTTTGTTAGTTGCACCGCACCATTTGTTCTAAATTCCTTGGTCTTGCACTGGGAAGCGAACTATTGGGATCAAATTCATACTGTAAATAAATCTCTACAGTGTTGTAATATAACGAAGTTACCTACTAAAATGTATATTTGTTGTAAACTGCCCAATTAACACTACATGGTTCAGTAGTAAATGAGAAAAGTTATCATCTTCTTGATAATCGGATTGGAATCAAACGGGAGGATAACATAATCTCGTCGCGCTGTCATAAGAAGTGAGCGCCATCCCCGCTATTCAGAAACAATAAGGGGGTTATCTTCTAGTTGTTAATGAGGCTTTGGTATTTTTTTCCAGTTCACTTGTCTATATAAACTATCAATTTACATCAATTATTAAATTGACACAACATATTTGCCAAACTAATGAATATGAAACTAGTTTTGACCAAACGTAGCAGGATCCTGTTCTAACCTGACCATTTGGCATTTCGTCCACCTGTGCTGAGCTTGGTTTGAGGATATCTGTCAAATGCGTCTCCAAATTGTGATGAAATCTAACTCTTGGACATTCTTTGAACATATCTCGAATAACGTGCGTGCGCACGGTTTTTCGATTTGGTTACCCGTTTGTAGATGGTGGTCGCTCAAATTATTTTTAGTTTAATAGCGTATCTCAAGTGACTTGAATTTAAAATTCTATCCATTCGATTGAGTGACTAGTATAATTTTTAATAATATCTACATCCATTGTGAGACTTACGTCTTAAACCACGTGAGCCTTATTTATTACCTATGAATATAACGTATTAATGAATATAATATTAATTTGTTTTATGTCTAGCTTTACAGCAAATAAATGTATCGACTTAATATCAAAGTAGAAATTATAGGAAATATCTCAACTTGAAATCCAAAGAGAGACCTTATGATCGTAAAAAAAAGCATATTTATTGATATGGTGTATTTGAATTGAGGCAGTGAGATCTAGTGTTCACAGAACTAGTAGTTTTTAATATGACACCGGGTAGAAGCCTGCTTTATGTAAAAGAGAGAGGGTAAAGGTGTCAAACTCTCCCCGGTCTGATTTTCTGGTAACAGTCTCAACCCCCGTCAGTTGTACGCAAAGTGGGTTTCTATTACACTAATATCTTATACTACTGATCCTTGCCCCCATTATTGTAATTATGCTCATAGCTGCGATGAGTAGCAAGACCGGGTACACACACTCACACAAACTGGTAGAATATACATAAAGATACCAGAACTATACCATATCTAGCTGGGTAAAGATAACTTTAATGTTAATCTATATTAGCTTTGAATTAACATTTTTTTAAACGAAATTGTTTTATAAATATTACATATTAATTTACCTTAAAATATAGCCAAAGGAATTTGTTCACTTAGTATTTTAAAATCATCACAACAAAGGGTACCTGGCTGGTTTTTTACTCTAGTAATCAGCATTCATAGCGGTATCAGGCTCGATTCCCAGTGATACCATGGAGCTCCTCCCCGAAGGAATATTATCCCTATGGTTACCATGGTGTAAGACTTCTACTGGCACCATACAAAAATAATAATCATAATCATCATCGTATCATCTCATCGTGACGCAGTAACTGCACCTACGTGATGGCCCAACCTCAGCAGACGGTTAAATAACCGCCACTAATAGCCAACAAACCCTGGGGACATATGCCAAAAAAATCTTTATAAACACAATATTGCATTAATACAGGACTTAAAATCCATATTTTTTTCCATCTATTCTTATAATATCTACCATTTCCAAGTCTTGGGGCTCAATCATACACAAATGATATAACTATCCATGGTCTGGGACCGAACCGAGGTATTCTCGACACGTAGTTGAGTCACCAACACGTCCCACAGGATCACGATCTCAATGAAAGCCCGCCAAACTCTGTGTATGTGTGTGCAGGTGAATAAACACGGTCGTTGCCGAGTGCGACAGAATGGAGGTTCTGTGACCAAATCAACCCTTCATGGCGTTCCGAAAAGCGGGCAAATAAAATGAAATAAAGCCACCCGTACCGACAAACAAACCCGCACAGGTATCTGACGAAATGACTGAACATGAAAGAGCTCAGTCATGGTTTATAAAGAGGACAAATGAGCCGGCGAGCTGGGAGGGGGGGGGGNTGGACCTCCCAACCACAATCTCACAGTGCCAACTCCAAACTCCGCTTTACAGCCAGCATACCGACTGATCACAAGTTCAATTCAACCAGAGGGAAAACATCACCGGCATTTTTGTCACTCCGTAAACCTGTTCTATAAATAGTATTATATACTGTGCTGTGTGTTAATTAAAATTAACAGCCTTTTACATTTCCCACGGCCAACCTCCTCCCTTTCTGTTAATAGCAAAGCCGCTAAATTCGCGGTAAATTGGACTGGCAATGGCGCTGTTGATTGAAGTTTGCTCTTTTCACTTTGGTTTTACAATATTGATATTTTTGTTTTCTGGGAAGCCATGTATTATTAGTCGGCACTATAAAAGGATTATCCATTAAATGAAGGTAGAGTGACTAACAGCACCTTATAGATTGAACCAATTGTGAGTTAGGCTCGTTGTTATTTAATATTACTGATCGGAGTGGGTTCTTTGTACAAGTTTCACCAAAGACCACAGATTATAAGCTGTCTACCCTCAAATTTTATAACATAGACGCCCCTTGCCTCAAAATAACAGGGAAGAAACTTTCTGTTAGTGTGTGATGAAAGAGAACTATCAAAATCACAATGTGTTTAAAGATAGTGTAAATATAACTACTGAAACGACATTTTATTACTCTTAGTCAAAACATGTTTTAATCATTTTATCCCATCCTAAGTTGCTTATTTACCAATTTCTGACTCTTCAACTTGTTTTTTCGCACACACAACGCAGGAGATACCGCACAGAGCAAGCTAGGTTATAAATGAGAGATCGCGTACTACGAAATCAAATCCAACGCCACACAATTGAAAATAATTAGTAATTTGTAGTTTATCCTCCGTGCTAAAATAGGCAGGATTACATGATTGCGTTGTTGGAGAAGAGAAAACGTGAAAGCCATTTCGGTGGTTGTGTGCGGAATATCAATCTTTTTAATCGCTGTCAGATATCAAACTGATTATATTCTTACATCTATTATGGGAAGTAAGTGTAACAACATTTTGTAAGACCATTAAATTTTCAACGTAAAGATTACATTCAAGATTGAATAATATTATAATTCTATTAGCTGTAAAGTCGCAATATAATGTAACACCCTTTTCTTCATCTCTTGCCCAGATATCCTGGACGGAGTCTTCCTCGAAAGCGAAGGTTTATTAAACAAGGGAGGGACATTTTGTAAATATTGTACCTAAAGGTTCGAGTGCTATGATAAATTTCATCTAGTGCATTTTATCCCTTAGTGTATTCGACTCTACTGAACGACATTTTCCTACTATCCAAATTGACCGTCAACGTTTGAAAACTGTAAATATCTGCATAAGCTACCATTATAAAGTATTATAACAATGTACTTCACTCCTATTTACAGTGCTGCCCCGAGTCTCAATGATCTCATGCCACTCTTTTTACCTGCACAACGTAGATTCAATAACTTATTATTTGGAATAGTTATATCTATGTCCATTTTCCAGGAAGATTTGTACAGGATATTTGAATAAATGATCGAAAATAGCCAGAATAGTACTAGAGCACTCAAACTATCTGCTTCACAATCATCTTTGACATTGCACGGCCACTTTACCTTTAGCTCGTGTGTTCTCATGCCGCAGTTACAGGTGTAAAACACGTTTACCGCGTGGTTTAAGACGCTAGACTCTCAATGGACTTGATATCTATGTTGAGAAGATGGTGGTGCACTAGGAGGAAGAGAGGTGCTCAACATATTATGTATGGTTGTGATTTTCCCAAGCTATCTCCAAACAAGTGTGAATGGTTTTTTTTCCACATTACTATCTTTACCAGCCAGTTCTTAGTATGACATGTTAATACATTTGTTTTGGAACGTGCTAATGAAAAAGTACCACACTGTATTGAATTTTAACGCAAATCCAAGTGATTGTAATCAAATTCTCTAATTTTAGAAGGAAATAACTTAACTTGTAGGTTACTCATGACTTCAACATCAAAATATTACTTTGAGTAATAAAACAATATAGCAAAGACAATTATTTTTTGGTAGTAAAACTTGAAAAGAAATAAACACTCGGTATTACTTTTAATAATATCGCCTCTTTATAACTACGCTTGGGACTTTGAACATACGTGTATGTATATTATTCCCTTCGTTGATATAAATATACTGGCCTTATACAAAATATTGTACGTGACAGCTAACAAAACTACCCTGTTCAATGGTGCATAGTTTTGCATATTTCGGATATTAGTGCATTTTTGAAGAATATTGGAATGGTCTATGAATTTATAATACAGTATTTTTGACTATTTAAAATTTCATTTTCTTAATTCTCAGGAAAAATGTATTCATGCAGACCACGTCATACCTCCTCTCCTACCTTCCTGAGACCACGGCAAACATCCTCTCCTACCTTCCCGAGACCACGTCATGGATCCTCTCCTACCATCCCGAGACCAAGTCATACATCCTCTCCTACCTTCCCGAGATCACGGCATACATCCTCTCCTACCTTCCCGAGACCACGTCATGGATCCTCTCCTACCTTCCCGAGACCACGTCATACATCCTCTCCTACCTTCCCGAGACCACGTCATACATCCTCTCCTACCTTCCCGAGACCACGTCATACATCCTCTCCTACCTTCCCGAGACCACGTCATACATCCTCTCCTACCTTCCCGAGACCACGTCATACATCCTCTCCTACCTTCCCGAGACCACGTCATACATCCTCTCCTACCTTCCCGAGACCACGTCATACATCCTCTCCTACCTTCCCGAGACCACGTCATACATCCTCTCCTACCTTCCCGAGACCACGTCATACATCCTCTCCTACCTTCCCGAGACCACGTCATACATCCTCTCCTACCTTCCCGAGACCACGTCATACATCCTCTCCTACCTTCCCGAGACCACGTCATACATCCTCTCCTACCTTCCCGAGACCACGTCATACATCCTCTCCTACCTTCCCGAGACCACGTCATACATCCTCTCCTACCTTCCCGAGACCACGTCATACATCCTCTCCTACCTTCCCGAGACCACGTCATACATCCTCTCCTACCTTCCCGAGACCACGTCATACATCCTCTCCTACCTTCCCGAGACCACGTCATACATCCTCTCCTACCTTCCCGAGACCACGTCATACATCCTCTCCTACCTTCCCGAGACCACGTCATACATCCTCTCCTACCTTCCCGAGACCACGTCATACATCCTCTCCTACCTTCCCGAGACCACGGCATACATCCTCTCCTACCTTCCCGAGACCACGTCATGGATCCTCTCCTACCTTCCCGAGACCACGTCATACATCCTCTCCTACCTTCCCGAGACCACGTCATACATCCTCTCCTACCTTCCCGAGACCACGTCATACATCCTCTCCTACCTTCCCGAGACCACGTCATACATCCTCTCCTACCTTCCCGAGACCACGTCATACATCCTCTCCTACCTTCCCGAGACCACGTCATACATCCTCTCCTACCTTCCCGAGACCACGTCATACATCCTCTCCTACCTTCCCGAGACCACGTCATACATCCTCTCCTACCTTCCCGAGACCACGTCATACATCCTCTCCTACCTTCCCGAGACCACGTCATACATCCTCTCCTACCTTCCCGAGACCACGTCATACATCCTCTCCTACCTTCCCGAGACCACGTCATACATCCTCTCCTACCTTCCCGAGACCACGTCATACATCCTCTCCTACCTTCCCGAGACCACGTCATACATCCTCTCCTACCTTCCCGAGACCACGTCATACATCCTCTCCTACCTTCCCGAGACCACGTCATACATCCTCTCCTACCTTCCCGAGACCACGTCATACATCCTCTCCTACCTTCCCGAGACCACGTCATACATCCTCTCCTACCTTCCCGAGACCACGTCATACATCCTCTCCTACCTTCCCGAGACCACGTCATACATCCTCTCCTACCTTCCCGAGACCACGTCATACATCCTCTCCTACCTTCCCGAGACCACGTCATACATCCTCTCCTACCTTCCCGAGACCACGTCATACATCCTCTCCTACCTTCCCGAGACCACGTCATACATCCTCTCCTACCTTCCCGAGACCACGTCATACATCCTCTCCTACCTTCCCGAGACCACGTCATACATCCTCTCCTACCTTCCCGAGACCACGTCATACATCCTCTCCTACCTTCCCGAGACCACGTCATACATCCTCTCCTACCTTCCCGAGACCACGTCATACATCCTCTCCTACCTTCCCGAGACCACGTCATACATCCTCTCCTACCTTCCCGAGACCACGTCATACATCCTCTCCTACCTTCCCGAGACCACGTCATACATCCTCTCCTACCTTCCCGAGACCACGTCATACATCCTCTCCTACCTTCCCGAGACCACGTCATACATCCTCTCCTACCTTCCCGAGACCACGTCATACATCCTCTCCTACCTTCCCGAGACCACGTCATACATCCTCTCCTACCATCCCGAGACCATGGCATACATCCTCTCCTACCTTCCATAGACCACGTCATACATCCTCTCCTACCTTCCCGAGACCACGGCATACATCCTCTCCTACCTTCCCGAGACAATGGCATACATCCTCTCCTACCTTCCCTAGACCACGTCATACATTCTATCCTACCTTCCCAAGACCACGGCATACATCCTCTCCTACTCGTAGGGTTCAGCCAGACTGACAAGCGTGTGAGCGACTGGGTGGCCAAAGTGGCGAGCGAGTGATTATCAAATAGCTCTCGATAGTTGTGGATGATAAGGCATATGTTCAAATCCTGGCTCAGTGAACTGAGGGTGGTTTTTGACAAGTGATTTATTGTTGTGGTTTTCCCATCCTCTTTCCACGCTAATGGTGATTTTTATTTTTAAAGGACAACTTTGATTATAATATTGACGTATTTTAACACATAAATTTTACATATATATTTATCTATATATATATATATATAGCTTATGATCTTAACCAATTGAATTAGACCGTTAGTAGTAAGTGTGCTAAGCCTATCGATAATTATAAAAAAAAAGTCAAATCTCATGTAAAAATTGAGTTTTCCTAGCACCCAATGAACCAACATACAATAATATTGCCTAGCCCCTGTAAGCTAGACTGTACTGGGTCGAGCACGCGTGCTTGAAAAATAGAACCAGTTCTATCTTTCAATCTCACTCGCTCCAGTCTGGCCGTACCCTTGATCGTAGAGCGGTGCTAACAACATGCATGACTGTCTGTTGAGCTCACTCGCTCCAGTCTGGCCGTACCCTTGATCGTAGAGTGGTGGTAACAACATGCATGAATGTCTGTTGAGCTCAGGAGCGAGTGTGTGGCCGTACCCATGATCGTAGAGTGGTGCTAACAACATGCATGAATGTCTGTTGAGCTCAGGAGCGAGTGTGTGGCCGTACCCTTGATGGTAGAGTGGTGCTAACAACATGCATGAATGTCTGTTGAGCTCAGGAGCGAGTGTGTGGCCGTACCCTTGATCGTAGAGTGGTGCTAACAACATGCATGAATGTCTGTTGAGCTCAGGAGCGAGTGTGTGGTTCATGTTTACCTACATTTGGGTGTTTATAGATTATTAGTTTTGTTAGTCATTCGCTTTGTATCTCTGTAAGACTGTACATTTGTTGTTTTACAACTTAAAACCAATTTAATTGTATTTCTTTTACTGGATAATGAATTACACTTTTAAATATACAAAAAGACAAAACTGTGAAAGGTGTACTGTGAAAACAGTGAATTAAAGAGTACCCTACTCTGACAACTAAGGGAAAAATAAATCTTTACCAAGTTTGTTCAAAACATGTAAGTTTATATTGGTATTGTTGCTTCATAAATATACATGTATTTACTCGTGCGATGGCTGTGATTGACTGGTTTCAAGGTCACATTTCAAGCTGCTCTCATTGCGATCTGAATAAATGCGTTGCTACCTCCTAAATTAACGTGGTCAACAAAATTATGTAAATAGAGCCAACAGGCATTATGCGAGTAAGATCAGTACATTAAATTAATTGTAATCATTTGGTACTGATATTTTCTGACATTTTAGCTCGTAAAACTAAGTGTAGCAACATATTATGAATTAATTTTTAAATGTGAACAAACATTTTCAAGTTGTTTAACCCACGAAAACAGCTAATCACATTCAAAATCGAGGCTTGAAAAACGTAAAACAATATTGACAGTGGGTGACCTGGCGGTCTAGGGGTAAGGTGTCGGACTTCTCTTCTGGGAGTCCGCAGTTCAATCCTCGGTCCCGGCACAGATTTATCTGATTACCAAACCCTTCCTTCACCTCTGACAAGACATCTTGTGAATGTGGGGAACGCCAGGCCTCCACCGTGGTTCGGATTCCACGTTAAACTGTAGGTCCTCCATTTCATCTCACAATCACCCTACCATTACACATTAGCGTAAGTGCGTATAACCCGAACGGGTAGTAAGACGCGGTGCTAATAATAATAATAATAATAATATTGACAGTGGTGTGCTAAGAGTAAGATCATGCTGCAGGCAACAAACCGTGGAGAAAGCTGGATTACCCTGCAGTTCGCGAGATGTTGAGCAAATACTCTCTGAGTAAAATCTCTGGTGAACCAAAGCTGAGAAATAATTTACCAAGCTCTATTTACGCTCAGGTAAATCCTGTTAATTTATATGAAAGGAAGCAGATTATGTTTTGAATGTTTGACGGGTATAATTTAGTAATCAATCAATTATTCTTAAGTAACTGGATTATAAAATAATGAAATAACTCCTTTATTTTAGAATATAATAAATTTAAAAGATACTAGTTCTTATTTTTAAGTTTTCTACAGTGCACCAGTGTCAGTAGAGGAAACAGCCGACTCTTATATGTGGCGAATGTTGTCTTAGTAAAACTAGACCCGAGCTTCCTACCTCGTCATCTCATGGGTTTTGGACAAGACAAATCACTCGAACATGGCAAGAGCCGTGCGTAATGCCTTACGTGAGTATTTGGAAATCCACATTTCTTAAAGGAACCCTAACAGATAGCAAATTCCTGTTATAATTAAGTGTGGTGATTCAAATTAGACCCACAATTTCATTCAAATCTGTAAATTCACAATTTATTTTGCGTTTTATAACTAATTTAGTTCTAAATTATGCATTAAACAAATTTAATTGATTTATATTCTTAAACTACTTTTCTCCTTATTTCACATATGTAATATTATACTTTTATGAAAGATAATTTTAGTTAATATAAAAAAAATCAACCTATTTTGTTGGACAAAAATAGCAGACACTCCCTAAAATATAGCAGGCCTTAAGGACGTTCCATAAACTTCAAATTATTTTCCACACAACTTGTTGTGTCTCAACTTTATCAATAATTATATTTCTTTTTTGTATATGATTTTAACTATATAATATAATAATTGGCACGAGGTCACTGTATTCCTTGCGTTGTTCCTTTAATAAAACAAGCAGACACAGTTTAATAAATAGAGAGGATGCGGGTATTGTGGAATAGTTGGGCAGCACGGAATACCATTGTTTCTCATATGTTAAGTGTCTCAATCTATCGTTAACTATTTCAACTATTACATAAAACAATCTCGAGGAGTTAGTGATGCCCTCACTTCAACAGATCAACTGATTGTTTTGGCTGTCACAAACACTCTTGCAGGATAGTGTTTATCATTCTATATTTCTTTAGCCTACTTTTCTTATTAATTCTAATCAACATTAATCATGAGGTTAAGGCTCATTCATGCTTATCTTTGAGTTAAACAATATTTCACTGTAATTATAACCTAACAAAAATATTATTTTCCAAAATGGCGAATCAGGCAATAAGGAATAATACTATTCCGTAATTCCTGCACATTTTTCAAGTATTTGGCAAATGACTTATTTTGTCAACGTAAGCTTAAACATTTTTCCTAACACCTAAGAAATATATTAAGAGAACAATGTAACCTGATACAATATTTTAATAATCCATTATTAATTAGTTATTTTTTATCATGATGTATTATTTCAATGATTCGTTTTCATTACTACTTTATTGTTTTACACATAAAATTTGCATGTTTTTTTACACTTTCTTATGAAATTATTATTATTATTATTATTATTAGCACCGCGTCTTACTACCCGTTCGGGTTATACGCACTTACGCTAATGTGTAATGGTAGGGTGATTGTGAGATGAAATGGAGGACCTACAGTTTAACGTGGAATCCGAACCACGGTGGAGGCCTGGCATTCCCCACATTAACAAGATGTCTTGTCAGAGGTGAAGGAAGGGTTTGGTAATCAGATAAATCTTTTCCAGGACCGAGGATTGAACCCCGGCCGCCAGCATAGAAGTCTGACACCTTACCCATAGACCGACAGGTCACCTTCTTATGAAACATTTGTTATTTTTAGTAAATAAAAAATGAGTAGTATTTCATATTTCCCTCATTTGTTCTACATATATTTTAATTGCTCTTACAGAACATTAAAAGTTATTAATCTTTCATTAAATACTAAAAATAGTTAAAAACTTATTAATTATAAGTTTAAGAAGGAACTCGATGACAAAATGTGAAAATACGCTTTTTTATTAATGAAAGAGTAAATGGTATTCCATATTACCCGTATTTCCTCTACTATTTAATTATAATAGCTAACAATATTCGAACTCTATGTATATAGCCATGCACATTTTAATGTCATTGTGAGAGGTGCTATCCAACACGTCCGCACCCTTACCGTCCTTTTCTTCAAGTGTCCTCGAGACGCGCCCAACGCTCAACCAGTCCCACAACTCTTTCTACCAATCATTTCCCAGTCCCCTTCCTACCCTCTCTTCAACCGTGACTAACGGGCATCCTTCCCACCCCCAACGTTCGCTAGTCACCTAGCCTATACAACCCTAACAATGTATATTCACCCTTACAACTGCACATAATAAAACTATATCTTTTAGGAAACATATCCTTATACAATTCAAAATAAATAGTCTAGTAAAATATTATTCTAACATTGGCTATATCAAACTTATCCCTAAGTTTATAAAATAAACTAGACTAACAATATTACGATATACCTCTCGCAATGAGAACGTACACATATAAAATTATCAAGATTTTAAATGAACAACTGTGCAATTATTTGCAAGAGTATTGTGGCCATCCCAAGAGAATGAAGACAAATTTGTGATTGTATTGACAGACAGCGCTGCACACAGGTTTCACTTGCAGCAGCCCTTAAAGTGTCCTATTCAAAAGTACTTCGTATTACTTGTGTTGTCCGGGTTTCTGAATAAATCCACTCACGGTAGCAACTGGCGAACGATTTGATATCTGCGATGAAACTGTTTTTAATTGTCTAAATCACGTTCAAAGAGGAGAAACCTGATGAGCCTGCCCACTAGGTACCTGGATGAATGAAGCCGTGTGCTACAGCAACAATATTATACTCATTGAATACTAAGCAATCTAACAGTGTTAGAGAAGCATTTTACTTATATATGGTCCGAGTACATTTAAACACCTTTAGATGATAAGAGCTTACTATGTTTCAAATGGCTGTGTATTTATTTTCTGGTCTATTACTACAACCACCCCCCCTCCCCTCACACCACCCCAATACCCTCTTTATCACAATCACCTTACCACCCCACTACCATCACAATCACTAGACCACCATCACGATCATCCCACCACCAAAAAAATCACCCCACCATCATCACAATCACTAGACCATGATCACTATCACCCCACCACCATCACGATCACTAGACCACCATCACGATCACCCCACCACCATTACAATCACTAGACCACTACCACAATCAACCCACCACCATTACAATCACTAGAGCACCATCACGATCACCCCACCACCATCACAATCACTAGACCATCACGATAACCCCACCACCATCACAATCACTAGACCACCATCACGATCATCCCACCACCATTACAATCACTAGACCACCATCACGATCACCCCACCACCATCACAATCACTAGACCACGATCACAATAACCCCACCACCATCACAATCACTAGACCACGATCACCCCATCACGATCACTAGACCACCTTTACAATCACTAGACCACGATCACCCCACCACCAATGCAATCACTAGACCACCATCACAATCACCCCACCCCACCACGATCACGATCACCCCACCACCAATACAATCACCCCCCCACCATTACAATCACTAGACCACCATTACAATCACTAGACCGCCATTACAATCACTAGACCACCATCACAATCAAACCACCACCATCACAATCACTAGAGCACCATCACGATCACCCCACCACCACCATCCTCCTCTTTCTACAAACCCTCCTACAATCATCATTCGTGTATTATTTCAACTTCATACCCCAGGTCATCTTATTTGGTAAATACACTATGGCCCAGTTTCATAGTCAAATTTAGTACGCCTCAAGTGCGGCGCTACACTAAGTAGATGACGACACCTACCTAAACCAGAATGGAATGGGCCAGTTTCCTATGCGAGAACGGCCCATTCCATTCTGATTTAGGTAGGTGTCGTCATGTACTTAGTGTAGCGCCGCACTTGAGGCGTACTAAATTTGACTATGAAACTGGCCCTAAGCATGTGAATGTAGTACTTCAAGTAGGCCCACACATTCAGCAAATGAGAAACAAATTAATACATATAAATATAAAGTAGTTTAATTCTTGGAGCTACTAAGCTAACAGTACGTAAAACATAAATTGAAAACACTATTCTTCAAATATAGCATTCTTTGAACCTTTTCCATATTTGTATTTTTACTATTTTAAATATGTTTTGCTCATTTTAATTCCTTCCGTTTTAGAATTATAACAAAATACACGACTTGTTTAGCCAAAAAATATATTTAAATATGCACTTTGGTGTAATTCTTGGCATCGCTAATTGAGTCGGTCAATGTGAACTGCATGACACTTTATATATCAGCAACATACACAAATACCAGAATATGTTCTGTTTTTATTTATAAAGTTAGTATAATCATATCCTTTGAGAGGGTTATCCTTTCGTTTACATTTTAACGTGAGCCATATTTTAACACAATCTACCACTTCTTAATTAATTTAGAGTTGCAGCTATTGTGGACAGCTCCCTTAAATTAAATTATTCATTCAAAAATGTTCTAAAATAACATATTTATCTAGTCAAATGACCAACCATCTCATAACAGTTCGGTTATTTTAATTGTATACACGGCACTTGGCATATTAATATTTTATCTAATTGAGGTATCTAACGTGCACTTTCTGAACCGACTGATTATATCAACGCACGAGAATTTCTACGAGCGAGAACAAAAGGGCCAACCAATTTTTGCCAGGAATAGTATTTTCACATGCATTAGAGTTGTATTACATGCCACAATCGACATGGGACCAACGACTTAACCTCCCTCCAAAGGAAGTTGTACTAAGGATTTTTATCGCTCAAGAAAACTCCATAGACTCCGTATGAGTTTGAACCCACGAATATCTGGTACAGAGGTGATCACTTTACCCCAAGACTACCGAGGTCGATCACTTTACCCCAAGACTACCGAGGTCGATCACTTCACATTATTTCATTAAAATACGCCACAGAGAAATTTGCACATAATAAAAATAATTCCATTAATATGTATTAATTTCATGAGAGAAAAACACCGAGATAGTTCAACACTGACATTATTTTAATATTGGCTGAAAAATACATTTATAAAGACATTAGCTGTGCTCGACAACATTTGATTTGTATTAAATCTATGATGACGTACGATACCACACTCCGAAGGCAATGGCTTTTCTCAACAATATTACACGGGCCTGACCGACATTTCAGGTTGGCCTCTAATACTGTAGAGGGGGAGGGTTATGGAATGTGACTTACATACTCTCTCCAGGTCATTGATAGTGCATTTAACTTAGTATAGTTCTATATTTTCTTTGACAAGTCCATAAGGAGAACGTTTAGAAAATGCAAACCTACTTTACGGCAAAATGTTTTTAGCACCTCGTCTTACTACCAGTTCGTGTTATATGCTGCCAAAATTGTTAACATCTTACAATTTTATTAGTGTAATTTTATATATTTTGGTCAGATATCGATAAAAAGTGACAATTGAATGATAAATAACAAATATATATAATTATTTGTTATTTATCATTTCCAACCAACGTTTTTCTAGATAAATACTCTCATCACTCAGAGATAACCAGCCTCATAGTGTAATGTTCAGTGCACCTTGATTTGAGCTTTGGGGGTCTGGGTTCGATTCCCGGCTGGTACCAATGGTATTTTTCCTTTTAGTGGAATGATCCAAACGGTCACCAGGGTTTGGTTAATTACGCTTAAGTTAGGTTAAGACTCTCCGCTACTACATACTAACCATAATCACATCATTTAATACGACGTGTAGACAACCTCCTGTGGTGTTCCCTGGACAACGTTCTGTACTACAAGAGAGGCTAATAGTCTACTTACAGGCGACCAAACTGGATGTCAAAGTCCCTCTTGATCATAAATATATGCTATATGATACAATAATATAAATTACTGTTTGTATATAAAAATTGTAGCATAAAGTTAAAATATTTATTTTAGGATAAATCTAGAATACTTATTGAGCTGCTAGTTCTCAAATTGGTCAAATAAGTCTGTTCTCTATCAATCAGAAACTTTATGACTGTCCAACTATTTCAAGCTTTAGAACAAAATATAAAATAGCTCTGAACCATTTAATTACAACCTACTTATCTCCCAAACTAATAACTAGAATCTATAGCGTTTACTATAATGAGACTTGGAGAGATCTTAGAGCAGTTCAAAGCAGGTGTTTCTCAAGATTCCCTCTCGGCCTCAGAAACACACAACACACACACATATACTCTGCTAGAGCCATCCCTTCATCAAATACCTGTCCCCCTTCCATTCCGTCCCAAGTATCATAACTCCACGATTCATTCCAGTCAGGTCTCCCTTCATATGCAATATCTCCCCCCCCCCCACCCCAAGCACTCTCTCTTCCCAAGAAGACACGCACCAGTTTCTCCGAGAGGAGTCTCAAGGAATTTGCCAGTAATTACAAAGCTAAGGCTCACAGGATAATATGTGAGGAAGAGAAAGAGGGGATTATATGGAGTTAGTGAAACTGTTTAAGGTATAACCACGTGATATTTGGGTTGACATAACCGGGGGAGGTGTGGCGAACTATTTCAATGTGG
>CABEEJ010004641.1:26233-61108 GCA_901482245.1 Timema douglasi
ATGTGGTCCCCCCCCCCCGTCCCCCACCACCCCACTTGTATACTCCACCGCATCTCACGCTTCATGCCACGGGATATGTTCACGGTGGGTTTCTCACCTCAAAGAGTAGACAGTATATGATATTTCTGCTTCACATTTGTGTGGAGGGAGAGTGGAAAACATTATCAGTCATGCCTAGCCGGTATTTTAATATTGAACTCTGACCTCCCTGTCAGCAGCTAACCATACAATATTGTCTTGACACTTAGACCATGTGAACACTGGTGTGGAGCTTTATACTTTAAAAATTTGATTTATCATTTATTAAATATAATTAGTAAAATTAATATTGAATAATTGGAGAACTAAATGGTTTTGAAAAATATAAGAGTAAAGAAAATTTGTGGGAAACGGTAGGCATATTTTGTGAAATCGACTATGGCAATAGTTTTGTTTTAAATAACAGTAAATAAGATCAAAGTTTAATATATAGAGGAGTGGCAAAAAAAATGGCCAGTGCCAGATAAAGAAAATCCTCCCTCAACCTTCATATAGCATCTTAATATTTGCCAAAGTCCAATATATTTGTGATGTTCAAACTGTTTCAGAAAATTGTATGATAAGCATACCTTTCTTAAGCAAAAATAAACAACTTAGTTAAATATATATTTGATGTGACTGAAGCTTAACAAGTTCATCCCGTTTAGGAGTTTTAACATAAATTTTAAATTGATGTCCGTAAAAGTGTGATAATTTTATATAACACCAATACTGTATTTCCCCACGTCTCTGTATACGTATGGGTCATATGAATATGAGATAACTACACTAACGTGTTGGCGATAGTGAAGGGTGGATTTTATAAGATGTGGGGCCACATTTTAATGGAGTGAGAGTGGAAAACCATTTTAGGAAAAAAAGATCTCACTACCCACGACCAAGACAAGAACTCCGATCTACTCATAATCAATAGTCCAGTCTATTACAAGAATAAATCAAATCAATTTGAATATAAACGTAATATTGAATCAAAATAATTTAAATAGAAAGTAGTGTTATTGTTTCTGGAATATAGAACTAAACTAGGTTCTGCTTTTATAGTGATAAATCTTATCTGAAGACAAATACATCGCTTGCAAAATTTAGCTTTCCAATTTTTACAGTTTGTTTGTAAATAAAACTGGCAACTTAAGTGTTTGTAAGAGTACAATATAAAAGTGATCAATTTTTGACACATTATAGAAAAATATTCAATATTGGGAACCAAATTATCAGTTCTACCTCACTATGGAGCGTAGGTTTAATATATTTAAGAAGCCCGTCTCCTACACACACACACACACACACACACAAGAAGTGTAACTTAAATATGTGACTCTGCTGGAACCAGTTGTCATGTCGTTGTTTGGTTTTCCCTTGTCTTCATGGTAAAGTGGTGGAAAGAGACCAATTGAATCATTTTAACAAACTAATTTTTTAAGTATTTTAATTAAAAACTATTTTATTCATACCATTTTCACTTTAGTCTAGTAAGGAAGGCAAAAGAAAAAAAAATTCTCACATTCATTCAAATTCTGGTCCCAGCTGATCCATATAATTTACCATTTAATCGGCCTGCCTTTGATGTAAACAAAAGTGTACCAGTAGAATTTTTAAAACACTCACGTTGACAGCATATTTTTTTCCAAACATTAAAAATGAAAACCTTTATTCATGGGATGAGTGAATCTCATAAGATTGAGAAGTACCAGAAGTATTTTTATTTTAATAAATTATAGGAATGTTAGATACGTTGTACCTGGGCTTTAATAAAACATAAAATGGTATTCAAGACTTTCTAAATTACCAACAGGTAATATATTGAGAATTTAAGTAGTCGTTAATTTTTTATTTGCTACATATTTTATTCGGTAAATCTTGCAACTCTTGTGAAGACATATATAAAACTAATTTTAAAATATTTGTTTAGGCAGATGTTTTCAAAAAGTAACAATTTATTTTATATAAAATATCTAGACACATAAGAGAAATCGTAAGGAGGTCTAAGAAAATATTTCCCAAGCCCAGCTTAGAAAATCACAATGATTTCAAACCATTACATCATGATTCTAGTCAGGGTTCGAGCCAAGGGCCACTAATTTGATATACGCTACTTTACAAGTGCAGTCAGATTGGGCCATTTCTACGGTTTTTCTGGTTTATTACTGTTGGCGACCATATTGGGTACTTCTTATAAGTTCTTACACAGGGCTGTTCATATCACCAGTTCAAACATTGTACAAAATGTAAAAGACAAGTAGGCTTATTTCTACGTATTCAACTTGAGGGTCGGTGAGACATAAAATTTGGTGTGTTGTATGCACCTGGAGGATAGGCAACATATGCAGCACGCCACGCAAACCAACAGGCATTCATACCACTCCCTGCCCTGACACTGACAATAGCGCCAGCGTAGCAGATCGTCATCGTACTGTCAACTGTCAACTGTCAACATGGAGAAGCATTATACGCTCCCTGGGATAGCAGACATCCACTGTGTGTTCGGCGAGACTGGAGACAACTCACTAGCAGCAGAATGTCTGTATGAAGAGACATTTACAAACAAGTGATGGGAGAGCTTTCCTTGGGAATATCTGTTGTCAGGTATTAATACCTGTTACTAGTCATAGCTTACACCTCACTCTATTTGATATGTGCTGAAGATTGAAGGGCTGCTACCCCCCCCCCCCCCNCGCCCCCCGGGTGCATACTACACCGAGTTTTACCTTCCTTATCATCACCATTTGGCGTCACCAACCCCAAGTTCATCGTGCGGAAATGTTTCTCTTGTCACCTCCTACAACCTGTATAATCTTTTACCTGGAAATCTGTATGATTCTGTATACTGTAGGTCAAGTCATTCATAAACTTATTTAATCCCATGGCTCATAACTCACGAGTAAAAACATTTTAAATATCTTCAAATTAAAAATATATTTTAAATGATTCCACAAAAAGCAGATGGCATGTAAGCCCTTTAGGATATGGTTTCCCTTATTAACGTAAAATGCTTGCACAAGAAACCTTAAAAACAATATTGGTAGTCAAAAATAACTAGCATAAGCATGCATATAAAACTCTATTTAAGAACCACGTGTAAAGAAAACGCGTTAAACTAGGACGTAAAGGCGGAATTCTCTATTCATGGCAAAATACACCTCCCGTCTTGGAACGACTTGAGCTAAGATCATTACTGGCTGATCGTGATGGAGGTTTGATGGGATTATGGCCATAAACAACCTAAGTGAATATTGATTTATTAAAAATTCAAAATGTGCCATTTATCCAACTACTACTACAACCCCCTCTTAAAGACATCCCTCTTTAACCTTATGCTACACCCTCTTTATTGGCCAAAGGGTCCAAGGCAAGGATGTGAAAACTATGGCCCACTGGTGTGCTCAATACGGTCCACAGTATAAATAATTTAAATATGTGTTGTTCTGAAGCAGGCCTTTTTTTAAAACAAAGCAAAACTGTATTTTTTTATAAAACCATTCCAAAAATAACGTTTCAAACCTGATGGATTAATTAGCTAAGCTATTGCATTTGTTAGTTACGGTTATTTTGATAGTCGTATGTAAATATCATATTATTCAAAATGAAAAGTAACATCTGGACACGGGAAACGAACCCGGGAATCGAACCCGGGATCTTTGGCTTAGTATGCTAACGCTGAGATATCCAGGAATCGTCCCGGTCTCAGGGTCATTCTTCAATCATATTTTTAAGGCAGAGTTTGTAATGGACGTGCATGGAGATTTGGTAAATCATGCCTACAATTATAAGGCAGTGTTAGCATCCTCATATTTAACCTAACATGTTTTTTCGACCATGGAACTTAAGGAAAATCTAAATCTATCTTATAAACCAACTTTACTGATGAGAATTTATCTTCTCTCCTGAGATCCACCTCCTCACAGTTTCATTAATCTCAAACCAAGAAAAACATCTTCTGAATGAACTTAAAAACATACCAAGTCACTCAATTACTTATTATAACACTTATTATACACTTCCTCAATGCATTTAAACTTATTCATATCAATCTATTATGTGTTTATAATTTTTTTTAAGTCGTTGTTTGGCCCGCAATTTTTTTTATTTGGCCCTCCTGTAATTAAATTATCATATCCTTAGTCTACAAAAATCACTCTCGTATTAAAATAGTCTGCTGATGACAGGTAGATCAAGGTTTGAATCCCGGTCAGTTCTAATGAGAGTTGTTTTATTAAATGTCCCCCTCCCCCTTTCTTGTTCCACGTAAATGTGGATGGATTATTTATAAAATGATTCCTTCCTCATCTCTACCCCTTTAGTGTTATTATAATATATGCGTACAGCCTGAACAGGTAGTAAGACACGGTGATTAAAACACATCTGTTCATTCCTTAGGTTAGTTTGTGTGTACCGCGTCTCAATGGCTGTCCAGACTATTCACATATCTACACTAGTGAGCCGGGGTTGAAGATGTACACTCCAGTTTTACTACAAATTGACATAAATGACAGCTATATAAAAAAAAGCGTTAGACCAAATTGGTTACTCAGACGAAATGCCAATAAAAGGCTTAAAAAATATTTATACGACAAGTCATGAAATATTTAGTTGTCAATTATGATATATGTTAGCAATACCTATAAAATAATATTAATGATTAAGTAAATTGATTAAATACTGAAATAAAAAGTATGTTTTAATTTTCTAAGAGATGCTTCTAGCGTTCATTCGTAAGGATATCAAGGTATAGTTGAGTGTAACCGTATTTTAATGGAAGGTGTATTCAGTTAAAAAAAACCTCAGCTTAGTAAAAAACCAGATTAGATTGACGCCTAATACCTCATGTCCATAAGGCTTCATCTTGACGTGTTATTCAGCCAAGTGGCGAGTTCACCCAAATTGAATCTATTGCGATTTTAAATTTAAAACCATTCTCTTTCTCTTGGATTCATAGTTTGGCTTTTTACTTTTTGCTCGAAACAGAGGTACTTGATACTTATTTGAAAACTGTAACAACAACTATGGGGGAAAATCAGAACTAGAATAAATTAATAAATATATAGGGTGTCTAAAAATTATTCGCCCTATTATGGGCCTTACAAAATTCGTTATTTGTATAGTTATCTGGTTTACATAAGTGTTGACTAAACTGTGGTGGTTCACTTTACAAAAACAGACATGTCTTACTTGTGTTATTAATGGACCAAAACTGTTTTAAAATAGCTGCTAAAATACCGAATTTATTCAGGCTTGTAATATGTACAGTACATCATAAAGTTTGGCTCTTAACTTTTGACTTAATGCTCCAGCCGAAGCTTTTCATAAAGTGGGCATACGGTGAATAAATAAAGAAACATAATTATGGTATTATGGTATTGGTGGGTTTTTCTTCAGAGGAATACTGTAGAGTCCCGACCATCCGACTGTTGACCACCCGATATATATCACTAAAATATAAATCCACATGGCTGACTCACGCACTAACTCACTGAAATTAATGTTTACCCACTTCCAGATGAGCTAGAAACTTGAAATTTGGTGAACTTATATCTTTTAGCCTCTAACCGACGGGAAATTACAAAAAGATTTTTTTAAATATTAACAAAAAAAAACTCAAAATGGCGGGGTAACTTTAAAATCAGTGTGGACCTTTCTTTGGAAGCCTCTTGTGGCTAAACGGCAAGACCTATCAAAAAACTGAATCCACCAAAGGTATAGTTTTTGATTTTAGGTAAATTTTGCACATTTTTCATACATTTTTTAATTTCTGGCACAATTATGGAACAAATAAAATTATAAAATGTTAAAAACAAATCAACGCTGGAATTACATTAGTTTACACTCCCTGCGGGTTTTAGGGGCGAAGCCCACAGCGAGCAAAGCGAGTATAGACTACATAAAGTAACGTGCTATTCGCGTGACCTCGCCGCAAGGCAGAGAAGCGAAGTTTGGGAACAGAATTCAATCAGCAATGTTTTTTAAAAAAAAGACTTGCATTTTTAATACTGCTATGTATAATAAAAGTTTCACTTAATTTATTTAAAATCCTTTGGTATATTCACGTAAATAAAATAATATTTTTGTGATATAATCAATGGTACATTCTGAATATCCCATGCTCATATTTCAGTCTAAAATAATGTATCTATATTTGTACTTACACTTTTATTAGGAAGGGGATTGTAGGGGAGGTTAACCTTAACCTCAAACAAGTTGAGGTGTCATTTTTAAAAATTTGCGAATATGATACTTGATATGACTTATAAATCGGAAACTAATTATCCTTTCCATCCTGTGAGCTTAACTGGTCATGTAAGGTACAATACATTAAATCGTACAAGGGTTCGCTTACATTCACATTTAGACAAGTTGCCAGAGAAAAATTGAAATCTAAACCAGCTTCCACTTAAGTAGACCACGTCTTTAATATGGAGATTTGTTGAATTCATATACCAAGAATTCTTGGTTCATATATGATTAAGATAAAACAATTCGAATAAAGTATCTTCGAACATAGGTTTTAAAAATACCTACAATTAGTTGAGTGATTTAATATTTAAATAGCCATAAGATTGCGCCGTCTATAGCTGATGGTGGTGCCAGTTGAAATACGAAGGGGGCGGGAACCCCCTGAAAAGAGATTAGATTTTTTATTTTTACAATTAAATACATTTTAAACAAGAAAAAATCTATGTTATTTTCCAAAAGATTATTCTTTAAAACACAAATATAAAGTTGCAATGCCGTCCCCCGGCTGAAGAGTATTATTTTTATTTTCAATTTTACAATAATCAAACATCGACGTTGTTTCTACAAAAAAGTTAGGTATTTCGTTATTTTGTCGTTCCAACTTTTCCTGTTTTTTTTTTTTTTGTGTCTATTGGGGGTGTCATGGCAACCACGGCACCTATGCTGCGCAAGCCTATGTAAATAGCTTTAAATAAGTATTATTTATTCGTTTACGAACTTACTAAAAAATAACAATAAACAAATATTATGCTACCCTCCTAGTTCTGGTGAGCTTTATTGCCTGAAATTGCTTAGTCATACTATCCTATCCACCTACATGATTTCAAACAAAGCCTGTTTTATTATACATAAGTTAGTCATGCAATATTTAATACAATTACTTTTATAATTACTATGTTTAATTTACATTAATTTTAATATAATATATATTTCATTAATTATATTGATGGCTGTCTAATGTGGAGCAATCAAACTATAATACAATAGTATATAATACTTATTTATTCAGAAAATTGTATTTATAACATGAAGTATATTAAACTGTCTTAAATATGATTAAAATAAATTCAAATATATTATATTAATGTGATGGCGATAAACATGAGCTCCAAGCCAACTTATTTAAATTATATTTGGCATAAATATGGGCAAAATTAAATTAATAAACTTCACATGCTATCATACATATTAACCAAGCTCAAAATATAATTAATAGAGCTTATTCAGCTATAGGTCATAATAATAGGCGTATGAAACTATGAAAGTAGCTTTGATTTTTTTTAACTGTATAATATTGTCCACCCTACTATGTTCGTACCATAGAAATATATTTTTTTACCATAAATGGATGAAACAGGTTATATATATCTTATAAATTATATCAAATATTGAAAGAAAATTTTCAAAAATATGCTATTCTATAGAGTATCATCAAATGATATTTATATTAATTGGTAAAAAGTAAAAAAATCTTATTTGTTTTGAAAAATTATCCTTGATAACCATTAGAACTCATCCTACGTTTGAAAATTTAAAACTTAATAAAAAAAATTGTAAATGAACTACAGAATTTATATTAGAAATAACCAATAAATATAGTTTACTATCATATAAGATTGTCGCCATAATTCAATTTGAAACCAATCATTATAGCTATTTAAAATAAATTATTCTTCAATAAACTAATATTAAACTATATTTTAAAGGAAAACTAGTATATATCATTAAATATAATGTAAAAACTTCATATTTATACTCGTATTTAACCAAAATGCTAGAGGCATTTATTAAAATATTCATATTTAATAAATCAGTTTCATAAAACTACCCTTAAACAAATTTTGCCACAAAAAAACAGGTATACGGTTCGGTTGCTTATGTAAAAAAATTGCCCAGACAGTTATACAAAATTATCTGAGCAATACTAGAAATATTTTGTATTTTCGAGAACCAGTCATCAATAAACTACTCAAAATACAGTGTTATTTTTAAGGTAAAACCCTCCCTAAATCTCAATTTCAAACAAAATTTCCAAAAGACATTTTCGAAAAATTCTGAATCAAAACAACACACACATTTTTAAAAGTTTAAATATCAGTTTGAACAAGATCCATCAAACTGTTTCTGATCTGTTGCCGGGGACAGTCAAACATAACTACAAGATCCATCAAACTGTTTCTGGTCTGTTGCCGGGGACAGTCAAACATAACTGCAAGATCCATCAAACTGTTTCTGGTCTGTTGCCGGGGACAGTCAAACATAACTGCAAGACCCATCAAACTGTTTCTGGTCTGTTGCCGGGGACAGTCAAACATAACTGCAAGATCCATCAAACTGTTTCTGATCTGTTGCCGGGGACAGTCAAACATAACTGCAAGACCCATAAAACTGTTTCTGAACTGTTGCCGGGGACGGTCAAACATAATTGCAAAATCCACTTTTCTAGGTGCGGACACACATGAAAGTCAAAAATATATCATAATCTTGAGATTAAAGATTTTCACGACTACACTTATTCCCAACCCACCTCGGTGGCTTAGTTAGCTAACGCGCTAGTTACGTGTTGAGCTAGAAAGCTGAGGACGAGGAGATTGAGCTACGAATCTCGCTCGTGTTAGCTGGGGCTGGTTTTTACTAAATAGTCTTACACCATCCCTCCATGCAAACGTGGGTTCACTTCTTCTAAATTCAACCTTCCTAATACTTAGCCCATTAGTGTAATTAGTATTTAAGTGTATAACCCAAACGGGTAGTAAGACGCGGTACTAAATTAAATTAACTACTTTCCATTGATATGGCAAAGTAAAAAAACCCCAATTTCTTTGGAATGGATAATATATTATGTGTATGTAAATATATGAATATATATGTAAGTCCATGTGTTTAATAACATGTGTGTAGGCATACATATATGTATGAAAGACATACATTATTATTATTATTATTAGCAGCGTTTCTTACTACCCGTTCGGGTTATACGCACTTACGCTAATGTGTAATGGTAGGGTGATTGTGAGATGAAATGTAGGACCTACAGTTCAAACGTGGAATCCGAACCACGGTGGAGGCCTGGCCATACATTAATACTTGGACTGGAGGTAGCCACATTTATCGACCCTTACTGTACCTAGTCTCAAATGAAAGAATAAAGATATTTTTATTTGTGAAAGCTACTTTGTGATGTTGAAGTTTCTCTTTCATCCACGAGAAGGAAGATATTCTTCAAAGATAAACTCTGTAGATCATTAGATAACTTTGACATTGGACATCTATTAAGGTCTACTTTCAGATTAGTTACAATGTTCCCATTTGGTATATATATATATATATATGTATATCAAATAAAATAGTTATAAGCAACTGACTTTAATCAAATATAAACAATATCGATGGCTAATTGCTATATTTATCGATAAACTAAGGAACTTTATTTTTTGAAATTCATAAATGTTCAAACCACATTTGAATAACGTTAACTTTAATTATTTTTTTTAGAGCTGCGTTATACTCTTATGTACATATTACGCTAGTGGTTTTAGTGAATAGGAAGGTTATATTTAGAGGTAGTGTGCCCGATTTCACGTGGAATGAGAGTGGAAAACATTTTTGGATAAAAACATCCTCAATACACCGAACCGAGACTCAAACCTTGTTCTTCCCGTCATCGGCGGCAGTCCAGTCTACATCTTTCTTCTCTGGTTCCCACCATCATTCAGCTTGTGTGATAGTTACGTTATGGGGCCCGTCAAGGTATGACATTGAGCTTTCAACACAAACAAAGTGTAAAACTATACTAAATATTATGTTTAAATTGTGTAGCATGATTAAAATGGTATATGGACCTATTGTAATTACTATCGAAAGAAATAAGTAGTTATCAAATTTTAAACAATTTACCTGGTAAAAAAATAAATCTAAGAATGTCGGTGGTAAGTCGATATCTTTCAGCAGTGGCATCTTTTTTTTTTAATATCAACTATTCAAAACCAGATTGTATTCACTTTTAACAAACAAGGCTGAACAATACAATCACATTATGAATACGTATCTACTCACAAAACATAAATTATTATCATATGTGATAATCATATAGCATATTGTACAGTATTATAAAATGTTAACAAACTCGTTGAAAAGCCTTTCCATTTGGAAACAAACGCTACCCATTGATCAATAATTGCCATTTATACATTCTGATTAAATTTCGAATTATTAAAATAATAGCTATGTTTAAAAAAGTGAAAGTTTTTATTTTACAATTAAATTTAACTATGGGTATGAAAATATAAATAAAAGAGTTAGCTGCACTGCTGAAATATGTAATAAAATAAATTCATCGTTAAAAATAACAGTACATTATTTGATCAATGTGGATATTCAAGTATATACATTTTTTGACTCAATTCTCCTGTTAGATAAAGCCATATCAGTATATTTTTTTTCACCACGTCCTACTACCCATCTGGGCCTTATACAATTAATTTTTCACTAATATTGTAAGATTGAAGGAGCTAGAATTTAAAATATTCTAAATATACAGTTATTTGCATTAAGTAGGGATAAAACCATTTAAGAAAAAATACCTTAAGACACCAACCAGGATTCGAAACAGACGTCATTGCTACCAGCAAATTGCAACCAACTAAATGAAAATAACTTTTATTCCACATGCACACACACAAAATGTGGTTCATATATATAATAAAATAATAAAATGAACTTTAATTATACAGTATTTACTTTTTAAATAACGCACAGTGTAATGTTTAAGCTATAACTGTATACAGTGATTACACGCAAATGCAAATACAAATCCATGTATTTCTATTAAGATTGTATTTAATCTCCATCTTTGTAGATCTAGCTACTCTTTTAAAGGTCGTTATTTCCAAACATTTATCGAGTAGCCGTGGCCACGTGTTGTTATATAAGAGCCCACCCAACTAAATATGTGTCTTTTACATCTATGAACCTTTCTTATCTAGGACATGCGTCGGCAGTCGCATGGTCTTCTGCGTCACTTTTAACATTTTATAATTAATTGCAGGTGAATAAAGGGTCGGAGTTTTAATCCTGGATAGATGTATAGAGCTCGTTTATTATATACATAGTTTTAAACTCTTACTTCACGCAAATGAAGATACATTTATTTTAAATTATTCTTTTCCCATTTATATTTTATTTGTGTAAGTATATGTATCTCCAACGGACAACTAAACGCTGTGCAGGGAGATCTAATAAATCTGCTTGCGAGTGTCCAGGAATCATCCTAAATCCGTAAAAGAACGTATGTGTGGGGATACCAACCGATTCTTTGAGCTAATATCGAAGTGAACAGGTGTAATCTCGCCCACTTACCTTTCAACACCTTAAAGCAGTTCGTGTTGTTGGGGTAGTTGTTGGGGTAGTTGGGCGAGTAGAACTCCTGCTTGGTCTCGTTACCCACGACGAAGGTCTCGCACCTCGCCAACATCTCAGCGGACATAGTAATGTCGCGGCGTCGGACGTGGACCCCGTTGAGGTCTTTCGCGGTCGACGACGCTAATAAGGAGTACTTCTCCAGAGAGGAGGAGAAATATCGTGCCTCCAATCTACTTCCCGACGAAACAGTTCGCATGGCACTAGCATCTCTCGTTACGGTCCTCGGATCCGACACGTTGACTCTTTTAGGCACAATTTCTTTATTTTTCAGTCCCTCCCTTTCTAAACTAATGCTTTTTAAAAGGTGCGCCTCTTTAATAAATGTGGAATCCATCCCAAACTGTTCTTCTTGGGGCGAAGATGTCTTTTGAATAACTTTAGAATAAGGCGCTCCTTTGTCTCTGTCCTGGGAACTATCCCAAGTGTTCCTCGTTCGCTCAACACTGAAGTGACCTGCTGAGGATGTCCTCTCAGACACCGGGAAGGATACGAACTCGTGCTCCATGTTGGCACCTGGGTGTTGGGACAGGAGGTTGTCGTAATACTGCTCCTGGTTGGATCCTGGGGATACGGAGTTCGAGCCTCGCGTCACGCGGTGGTAGATACGGTTCTCGTAGTAGGGGTGATGACGCGGGATAACGGTGTTGGTAGATCCGGCTTTACCTGCAACAAGAAGATGGGTCCAAATCACTTGTATTCACACTTTCATATTTTTACATTATTTTCCCCTTGTATTAGTACCTGTTACTTGTGCTTGTGGGAGAAGGATCAGGAAGGTAGAACTTTTGTTTAAACTAACCACATCGGCATGGGGGTTAAGGGAAAACCTTTTTAGTAAAAACAAAAACCCTCATTACACCCAACTGGGACTGGAGCTCCAATCTCCCGTCACTGAAAATCCAGTTTAACATGCTAACTACCTTAGAGGGACAAATGTGGGGTATCGATACATAAAATATACACAAAACACTAGTTTAATTGCAACTTTGGCAAGCCAGTCTCCATAAGAAAATAAACCTGTATCATAAACTGTACACAAGAAGTCTACAACGGCATAACGTTATTAATGAAAATCATAAAATATATTTTGCAGTTTTGTTAGTAGGGTCTACGTTTTATAATAAATCTAGTGAAACCTCTAAATTTTTAATTTCTCTCGACACCCTGGAGAGAAAGTATTGTGATCGTCAGAAAATGGAACACGAAATCTTGGTAAATTTTGACGTTTCATGACCCCCTGAAACCAAAAAATTGTGTTCCGCAATGCTGGTTGTCTGTACCTCGGGCTAGGGATGAAACTATTTCATCGGTTGGGCTCAAACCTGGTATCTAGGGTTTTCATGAGGCCCCTCCGGGGGGTTTTAGGCTATGGTGTCCTAGGATATGATTGAATGGTGAGCTTATGTACTGTTGACCATCGACTTTCACTTGACTTGAGGAAAGAAAGATATCTAGTATTGTTTTCAATACATTTTCCCTTAATGTGGGAAGGAAGGAGACGCGAGGAAAGGCCTGTGTGTTTTTGTAGTTTTTATGGCAAAATATGTTTTGGACAAAATAAATAAAATTTTGCTCCAGTACAAACGTAGAATTTAATTTGGATTCACATGATAAACTCAACAATTTTTAAATGTCTTTCAAGGGTGTCCTGGAATTTAATGACAACTTTTTCTCTTTATTTAAAATGTGTGTTAGATATTTCTGCCATGCTCATGACATATATTCAACAACTGTTGATATCACCACGTGAAGAATACTAAACTTTGTTTGTAATGAAACAATATTATATTTATTTTGGCGGAAAATGTTTTTCAATAAAAACTGCAAAAAACACTGGCCTTTATTCGCGTACCCTTACATTCCCCCCTTAGCCAAGACCGTGATTAGATTAATGATGACATTTAACCCATTCAAACAATAAAAAAACTTTATGGGATCAGCCCGACTGAACGAGCAGACACTTAGTGTTATTGAAGACAGTGCCAACATTTGTGGCTGGAGGGTTTCATTTTGTCAGTACAACTGACCCTCCAGGCGATCTACGTTCTATACCCACTGCTTAGCAGAAAAATCTTAGAGCGCTGGGGATCGAACCCTGGACCTCTGGATCTATAGTTAGGAGCTCTGACCACTCGACTCTAGAGGCGATCACAATTAAAATAACTCTACAACTTTTATTGTGTACCGTAGCGAGTGTTTACTACCGTTTAAGCCTCAACCAACAATTCTCTCGTGTTGACATAAACATAAACACATTGTTTCATGAAACATATTACACTATAAATGAAAACACACATAATGTGATGTCAAAAAAATGTTCGCGGTAAACATCAAGGTCCCAACTAAAAAAAAACCACGTTGTTATCTGTTAATAATTTACTCTATAATGAATCAACAAGCGGAAAACGTGACCACGTACGTCCATTATAAAGGATGTGCTGTTTCAATTATTCACCAAGCTGACAGCTGGAATGGAACAGAGACCAGGATATACTGGAGTACAGTGTGGAATATAGAAACAGTTTGTGCATGTATTATCAAAAAACATACATGGAGGGGAAGGATTATCGAGCAGTTCCTACTGGCAAAATAAAAGCGTGATTGACTTAATTAAGTGGATTTGTTACTGGAATTTGCGCCATGGTATCTCGGGTTTTATCCCGAGCAATGCATCAGAAACTATTAATGAAAGCGGGTACTATTTAATGAACTGATGAATAGTTTAGTGTAAACCATATTAATATGTAACAATGGAACGTTGCAGTGTTAATTGTTATCTGCAAGTTATTGATCCGAAGATATTTATTGTATACATTTCCATGTCCAGGAATAGATAAATCACTCTAGCGTCGTGTACTTTTTCTAAAGTGGTAAAATTAGTGCAAATTTGTAGACAATTGAGTGCGCGTTGGAGGACAGCTCGAGGAACCAATATGTAGAATGAGCCAATTCTATTCTTCCTACGTCTTTCCCAACTTCCAAAATCCCCAATTGAATAAAATATTTACGGAATTTATAATCAGTAGCTTGGAGAAAGTATGAATGCGAGAAATAGTCTATTATATTTAATATATAATAAATCATGGAGAATACGAGGTTAAGACTTTTAGGTTGATACTAACCCTTGGTATTGTGGAAACCGCGTTTTAACGTATTATATCCTAAAAAGTGTGTACGTATATTGGAAGAGTTATCCGGTGGAGTTAGAGCGAGTATGAAGCCTCCTCTGGCATGTGTATTGCTCTGGGACAGTTATCAGTGTTAGATTCACCCTTTATTCTCGGCGGTGAGTCGTAATTTCAGACTGCAACAAGTGAGCTGTAAGCTTTGTAAGAGCTAGAGTGTTACAGTGTACTAATAAGATAAATAAATTATATTATGAAAATTTAAAAATGACAGATGGACATGGGACTCGAACCCAGGGCTTTTGGCTTAGTACGCCAATACTCTTACCACTGAGCTATCCAGGAATCGTCCCGTGTCCAGGGTCATTCTTCACTCATATTATAGGGCAGAGTCTTATGATGGACGTGCGGAAATCGTCGTCTACAAATGTGTTATTTATTAAGATCACGAGCTATCAGATAACGCAGCCACCTTCGACTCGGTAGTTGGCTTTTTGCTGCCACTTGTACAATTATATTAATTGTGAATATGAGTGAAGAGTGACCCTAGGCACGGAATGATTCCTGGATACCTCAGTGGTTAGAATATTAGCGTACTAAACCAAAATCCCTGGGTTCAATCCCCGTGTCCAGATTTCAATTTTCAGAATATGATATCTAGATGGAGAATTTATCACTAAAAAGCATGAATAATAGCTTCGGCTATTTGATTCTTAAATAAATAGCGTTTGAAAGAATCCTCCGACTCAAGTTGGAATAGTGATAGGATTTCTTAACAAGATTGTGTGTCACAGCCACGTTGTTAATGTGTCGATTGCAAACCCCTCTGTTCCTTCCACACTTAGCATGAAATAACCCACGTCCGTTAAATATGTTGTCAGAAGCTCCCTGACCGTTACATATGGTGTCAGAAGCTCCCTGACCGTTACATATGTTGTCAGAAGCTCCCTGACCGTTACATATGGTGTCAGAAGCTCCCTGACCGTTACATATGGTGTCAGAAGCTCCCTGACCGTTAAATATGGTGTCAGAAGCTCCCTGGCCGTTAGATATGGTGTCAGAAGCTCCCTGACCGTTAGATATGGTGTCAGAAGCTCCCTGACCGTTAAATATGGTGTCAGAAGCTCCCTGACCATTACATATGGTGTCAGAAGCTCCCTGACCGTTAGATATTGTGTCAGAAGCTCCCTGACCGTTAAATATGGTGTCAGAAGCTCCCTGACCGTTAAATATGGTGTCAGAATCTCCCTGATCGTTACATATAGCGTCAGAAGCTCCCTGACCGTTAAATATTGTGTCAGAAGCTCCCTGACCGTTGCATATGTTGTCAGAAGCTCCCTGACCGTTAAATATGTTGTCAGAAGCTCGCTGACAGTTAAATATGGTGTCAGAAGCTCCCTGACCGTTAAATATGGTGTCAGAAGCTCCCTGACCGTTAAATATGGTGTCAGAAGCTCCCTGACCGTTAAATATGGTGTCAGAAGCTCCCTTACCATTAAATATGGTGTCAGAAGCTCCCTGACCGTTGCATATGGTGTCAGAAGCTCCCTGACCGTTAGATATGGTGTCAGAAACTCCCTGACTGTTAAATATGGTGTCAGAAGCTCCCTGACCGTTAAATATGGTGTCAGAGGCCCCCTGACCGTTAAATATGGTGTCAGAAGCTCCCTGAACGTTAGATATGGTGTCAGAAGCTCCCTGACCGTTAAATATGGTGTCAGAAGCTCCCTGACCGTTAAATATTGTGTCAGAAGCTCCCTGACCGTTAGATATGGTGTCAGAAGATCCCTGACCGTTAAATATGGTGTCAGAAGCTCCCTGACCGTTACATATTGTGTCAGAAGCTCCCTGACCGTTACATATGGTGTCAGAAGCTCCCTGACCGATTACATATGGTGTCAGAAGCTCCCTGACCGTTACATATGGTGTCAGAAGCTCCCTGACCTTTACATATGGTGTCAGAAGCTCCCTGACCGTTAAATATGGTGTCAGAAGCTCCCTGACCTTTAGATATGGTGTCAGAAGCTATCTGACCGTTAGATATGGTGTCAGAAGCTCCCTGACCGTTAAATATGGTGTCAGAAGCTCCCTGACTGTTAAATATGGTGTCGGAAGCTCCCTGACCTTTAAATATGGTGTCAGAAGCTCCCTGACCGTTAGATATGGTGTCAGAAGCTCCCTGACCGTTAAATTATGTGTCAGAAGCTCCCTGACCTTTAAATATGGTGTCAGAAGCTCCCTGACCGTTAAATATGGTGTCAGAAGCTCCCTGACCGTTAAATATGGTGTCAGAAGCTCCCTGACCTTTAAATATGGTGTCAGAAGCTCCCTGACCGTTAGATATGGTGTCAGAAGCTCCCTTACCGTCAAATATTGTGTCAGAAGCTCCCTGACCTTTAAATATGGTGTCAGAAGCTCCCTGACCGTTAAATATTGTGTCAGAATCTCCCTGACCGTTAAATATGGTGTCAGAAGCTCCCTGACCGTTATATATGGTGTCAGAAGCTCCCTGACCGTTAAATATGGTGTCAGAAGCTCCCTGAACGTTAGATATGGTTTCAGAAGCTCCCCGGCCTTTAAATATGGTGTCAGAAGCTTCCTGACCGTTAGATATGGTGTCAGAAGCTCCCTGACCGTTAGATATGGTTTCAGAAGCTCCCTGACCGTTAGATATGGTGTCAGAAGCTCCCTGACCATCAAATATTGTGTCAAAAGCTCCCTGACCTTTAAATATTGTGTCAGAAGCTCCCTGACCGTTAAATATGGTGTCAGAAGCTCCCTGACCTTTAAATATGGTTTCAGAAGCTCCCTGACCGTTAGATATGGTGTCAGAAGCTCCCTGACCGTTAGATATGGTGTCAGAAGCTCCCTGACCGTTAGAGCTTCTTTTTCCTGTCATACTCATTAGCAGATAGAACTTTGCCGCGTTCAGCTCGTTCTTTTTTTTGATGTGATTTGAATATTGTGTTGTAAGAAAATATACAATGGAAGGTGAAAGTACATCAAGAAAGTGACAAAAAATACTGAAAAATTAACCGTAAACGAAAGCAAGAAAAAATGAAATGATGTTAAGGCCTATTTTTTCAGAAAAATTAAAAGTGTCGAACCTGATCGAGCATTTGGACAGCCCTGTAAATGTAATCGTAAATGTTTTGAAAAATTGGGGATGAATATTGTGGAACGAATATTTAGAATTTTTGGATATTGGTGATTATAATTTCCAGAACTATTATCTATCAAAGCCTCTTAGTTGAGATGACTGTAAGGTTACAAGGGTGTTGAATAGGCCTAATGGAAAACTTTGAATTATTGAATATTATCTCTTTGTAAGCGGCCAAAAACTACCTGTTTGGCGTCAAGGATTTTATAGCATACATAGTATCACAAAAAAAATGGGGTGGTTCTCAGCACGAAATTTCTCGTTATATTGTTTAAAAATGAATATATTTACCCAAAACTCGTAATATATGGGAAATAAAATAATATACACTAGCAAACCCAAGACTAAATTGCACTATACTTAAATAAAACTTTTTTTTGTCCCAGTTTTAAATTTATAATTTTATTTTTAATGAATTAATGTCCTCATTTGTATGTTTGGACCAATAAAAATATCAATATTGGATCCACAAGGGTCAACACTTCGTATTAAAATTTAAAATTACAGTTAAAATGTTTGACATTTCATTAGGTTTTGCAAATCTTCAGGTCATCGAACTGCTATTAAATTCCTCGTTTATAAATTTTGACCCATATAAAATGTAAATATTGACTATTGAGTCTAAAATGGAAATATATCAATGTTGTACAAACATTACTCCGAAGAGGCTTAAGGAAAGACAACATAAACTTTTTGAAAGATATACTTATATTTAATTACTCTGTGGCATTGGAGAATTATTGCGTTAAAATTTAAGTAGTATCTCTTTACAACTAAAGCTCACAAAATTTTAATAATCTAGTTGCCAATATCACCGAAACTGTTGGTATCATAAAACTATGTTTCATTTAAAGTTTTTTATTTTTAATATCTAATAGTACTACAATTTTGCAATGAAAAGTTATTTAGTATCTCAAATAGTTGCGGAGATACAAAGATTTCTGCTTCTGTAACGTACCCTAAAAGTCATTTTCATTGGAGAATAAAAATATCCAGTTTATCTATAATCTTAACACCTAGATAAGAATTTTAATCAAAATCGTTACAGCCAATTTTGATAAAATTGATCTTTTCTCTTTGCGTCCTTTATTAAACTACTCTGAATTTTAAGTTTAAGCAGACACACAGACATATGGCATTGCAAACACAACTTTTTAGGGTTCGAGGGGTCATGAGACGTCGACATCCATTAACATTTAAGGTTAGATTTTTTTTAAGATCGCCATAGTTTACCTTTTGGGTTCAAAAAGTTAAATATATACATGCGTATATATTGAGAGTTATTGGTTTTATAAAAAATATGCTTCAAATAAAATGTGTGTATTATAAATAGACCTGCATAATTGTAATGATGAGTAATTTAATATCTCAAATAGTTTAGGAGATATTTTATATAAATAAAGATAATTTACGCATCAGACCAGACACCTTAAATTCATTTTGCCGGAATATTAAGAGTAGTCATTTTGTTTAGAATATTTTTAAATGCTTATAAATGAAATTCAATCAAAATCGTTGGAGCCAATTTTGTGTAAATTGACTTTTTCTCTTTTTGCCCCTGAGTAAACTACCCTTAATTTTAGCGTTAGATATTCAATTCCATAAACACCTCGGGGAAACACTATGAAAACACCTTAGATACTAAGTTTTAGCCTGATTGGTAAATTAGTTTAGGCTCTAGTTGGAATTACAGACAGACAGACGGAAATTCAGAAACCACTTTTTCGGATTAGAGGATCATGAAAAGACGAGATTCATCAAAATCTCTAGTTCAATTTTTTTATGATCACAATACTTTCTCTACCTGTAAGATAGCGAGAAATTTAAAAGAATACGCGTAGTTTTAGGGAAGCAGAGTCTGACAGCGACTGTTGCAATCGACAGTAGAGGAAAGAGAGTTCCAGGAAACAAGCTAACTGAAGAAAAGAAAGCATTAGTCAAGAAACATATAGTTTCTTGCTACAGTTTCCAGCTCATATAGCAGGGCAAAAAGCCCCTTCAGAAAATATATGCCTTCAGGTCATCGATCAAAGGTGCCTATCAAGCCTATAAAGAATGGCTGAACGAAAAGTATCCTGTAGAGGGACCAGTCAATGAGTACTAACATCGAGTATGTGTTAATAAGTATAACATCGGTATCGAGCCTCCATCCGTTGATGATTATAATACTTGCTTGAAGCTGAAAATAGAAATTAAAGAGCTCAAGAAAACTGACCCCGATTAATCAAGGCTTCCCCCATTGGAGCGAGAACTGAAGCTTCATCTGAAGAAGCAGCAATAAACCCAAACAACGAAAAAGAGCTATGAAGGAAGCACAGATGATAATCTTGCCACGATTGCTGTCGACCTATAACAAGCTTTACCAATCCTCAATTGACATGTAATATTTTGGTGTTCTCACTGTCAAATAAGGAGCGTGGACTATGTATGTTTGGGATGAGACTGTAGGAAAACGTGGATCTTGTGAAATAGCTAGCTTATTAAGAAGCCACTAACTTGAAAATTCTGTCGATAAAAACGTAAGATTTGTGATTATATTTAGCGGTATCTGCCCAAGGCAAGAATCAGAATTTAATGTTGTTTAAGGATATTTGAGTCTAATTCATAAAGTCTGGTTCGAAAGTACTCGTCATGTTTTTTTGATGTCAGGGCATTCAATGATGAGGTGTGACATGGATTTTGGACACATGAAGCGTAAAATTTTTCAATTTCAAAATATCATTAGATAAATTTCATTAAAAATACCAGAAAAAGAAACCGGTTTCGAGTAGTTTCAGTCACTGAAGAGATGATTAAAAACTTTAATGTACCTCTTGATAAGGTAACAAAAAGACAGTTACCGGGCTAAAAATGCAAGAATGAGAAGATCTTTGAATTTTCAAAGAAATTTAAAAACGGGTTTTCAAAACCACCACTTCTACAATAATTTTGCCCCAACAAACATCCAGCTACAAAAATCAAAGAGCACAAAATACAATGAAAATCTCTTCAATCTTGGCTCAGTTTATCTTCCATCAAAATATAATGTACCTCTCAAACACACAGTAGCAAAACAACTTAACCTAAAAGATCTTCTTCCTATTGTACTAATGCCGTACAAATCGGTTTTGGGACAAGCGATAAGAGAGGACTGCACGAGAAATGTCACAGAGTTCAAAAATGCATGACATCGTTGACTTTAACTAAAACTAAAATACTCTCTGTGGTTACAGTCATGCACTTTGGTAGAATTGTTTGAATTTTTTTTAAATTTTCATAAAAAGTTAGAACCACAAATGATAATAAGCATTAACTAACATGATGGTAAATTGAAAAATTACATCTGGACATAGGAAACGAACCCGGGACCTTTCATTTCCAACCTTTGAGCTTCACTAGTTGTAAACATTAAATTCTATAAGTGTTCAATTACTCCACCATAGTAACTAACATGTTTCGCAAATTCGTATTCAATAAGTAGTATGAAAGTTTGTTTCCCTTTTGGTATTTTAAAAAATCTTGTGATGAAAAAATTAAATTTGTACTTAAGATACTAATTTTTCAATGCTAGTTTACATATCACCTCTTTCTATCCGGAGAGGATTCTACAACTTTAAACTTCATTTTCCCGAAACCATGTTTTCCGTGTCTGCCCTTTCTCCTCCGAGTTCCAGGTATATACGAATCAGTTTTAAAATACACTAGAACAGTGTTTTATTTTAAGCTAGAGTAGAAAAATAATGCAAAGACCCCAAACATTTGGTTCTGGAGAAAACTAAAGCTTTTTAAATGTTCTGTTGATTAGGGAATACAGTTTTTATGTTAGTACAAAGTTGATTAAGTATTAAATTATAAAGAAGTACTTTTGGCAGGTTCAGTATAATTATACGTTGTTTGGAGAACATTTTACAATATCAATGATAAATTATTTAATATATTTGGTGTAAAGTTCCTCCTTAGTTTTGGGATGAAAATCTAATTTGAATGCCACATGTGTTTTATTTACATTGTTTTAATAAGTTGGTAAATTCCAAAATTTCAAGGTACATTTAAAAACAAATGAGTACAAACAAGTTGATCTTAAAATGGTTATATATTGTAATTTGGATCCCAAAGACCGCTCAAAATATAGCAACGTGCTAGGCTATAATGATCATTGTTGGTATTTATCTCTATTAAAGCTGTCACACTTTAAAGCATCTACAATGAAATACGACAATTAATTAAATAGTGGTTTCTATGGTTCTAGGAGAGGATACGCCCATTGCATCAACTTTTACATAGAAAGGATGACAAGTCAAAACTATAGCACAAGTAAATACACAGATAATGGTTGATAGATTTTTTTTTCAATTCTAATCATTTTAACATATCCACTATAAGAATTATCAATTTCATTCGTCTGTCCAGCAAAAAATATATCGAAGCCCAGATGACCCAGAGAGTTTAAGTTTTGTAAGAAATTAGATCCAAGCCCAGAAGTGTGCAGGAATACATGGTGACCCCAAAATTTACACGTGAGCCACAAAATTGGGGTTTTTCAAAAAAATCAAAGCCGAAAAAATTTCAAGGACTAGAAAATCTAAGAAGATTCTATTTTTCTGGCATATAACCCCTAGCCTAAGAAAATACCATTTACCAAAATTTTTCATTGGTGCCCCTAAAAGGTTTTTTAAAAAGTCAAGTTGAAAAATTCTCAAAGTTAAGGAGAGCTAAGAAACTGAAATTTTGTAGGCAGATAGCCCCTTACCCATGAGGGTAGAGAAATATTTTGTGAAAGAAAATTCCTATGATGACTCCCTAAATGGGTGGACTTAAAAAAAAAAACACTCTCGAAAAAAATCACGAAGCTCAGAAGAGTTACGAAGCTGAAGTTTTGCAGAATGGTAGCCCCTATCCAAAGAGAATGCAGATATATTTAGTGATGAAAATTCCCAAACGACCACTCCAAAATGGGAGTTGGCTTCTATAAATACACAGTCAAAATACTTTCAAAGCTCCGCATACCTAGTAAACTGAAATTGTTTCAGACACGTAGTCCTCAAATTAATGGGTCCCAAACTTTTTTCTCTTGGTCGCATTTTCAGAATGAATAGTTACTCACGTTACATCATAGTTTGTTTATTGATAAGAAATTATCTTCAAAAACAAAAAGCCACTCCTAGTAGTTCTTTATTCATTCATAGCAAAAAAGACAATTTCCTTACAATGCGATAGAAAAATCCATAAATTAAAAAATGAAACTATCTAGAATAAAACACGAGTCATTCACTAAACATATAATTTCAATATGAGGTGTGACCTTGTTTTTCTAAAGTAATCTAATTTATATTAGGTCAAATTTTAATCAAACGAATTATCATCTCTTTATAAACACAAATACATATTTCTATTTGCTGGTCTTTGAAATTTGTCACAGTTGAAAATACTTTTCAAAACAATACATCGTGAAGTAATGTTGAAGAATGGATGCTCTTCAACGATTCTTCGGTATTGTTTCTGGTTGTATATCCAAAAAGAGTTCCCTGAGCATACTTCATCGTTTTAATTTAAAGGTGCAATCATTGGAAATGCAGGCCATTTCCTCCTCTCTATAACCTATGTCAGATCTTATCAGTTGGATTTCTCAAATTGATCTCTAACCCAGTCGAATATTAATTTGTGTATAAAATGATGATAATAACTGATCAATATTTTCTACCATTGTTGCAAATTATTAATGCATGAGGCCATACAACTCATTTATCTTTTTAAAATTTTCTACTAATGGGAACATTTTGAGGTTATGTTGCATCGTTCTTCCAAGCCAGATATACATATTTTTTTTAATAGCAGTTAAGTTTTCTGTAGTCGGGAGGATATTGTCACTACGGCGTCGAATACTGGCGCTTTGCCCACCAGTCATTCTCATTCAATGGTGGTACATTGAGTTCCCTTATTGTTCCAAAAATGCTTTTAACTAGCTCTTAAGTTCAAAAACCCGTTTTTAAAGTTTTCCATGAGACAGCCAGAGACCTTTGATTTGCAGAATTAAGCAATGATTTCTGATTCCATGTATTTGCATGGTTGAGCAAATAACCATGCTTTAATTATTTGGTATTTATAATGTTCAAATAGTCACTGTCTGATTTGAAACCATTTTAAAATCAGCTATAAGGGTCTTAATGATTAATGCCTCTTTGTGTAAAAAATCAACTACGGTGATTTGCTATTACATCTGTATTTTTCTGTTTGAGTGACACCAAGAATCCTCTCTCATTCCTTATCGTAGATAGGGCTCCATTCTTTTAAATTTCTATACAAGAATTCCATTTAAAAATCAACTTTTTCAAATACTCAAGCAAGGTGTGGAAGATATCCTGTCCTCCTATAGGTTTTTCAAGATCCTTTCATCATACAATCTGTATGATAATCTCGTCACTGTGAATGAATCTGATATAGGCAACCAACTGTGTGTTTCCACTAATGTAGGTCGAATCATCTACTTGAATGGCAAATGTAGAGTTCTTCATACTTTGGAAAACACGTTTCTCAATATTAGTTAACATATCAGCTATTATTTTGTGAAATGAATTAGCAGAAAAAGGAATCATCATAACTTATTGCTAAGCATTATCACCAAGCAAAGTTTCCACAATCAATCAACTGGCAGGTATTTTCAATAGTTCAGATTTAATAAATTGCTTTATCTATTTAGCAATCAATTTAACAGCTTGATAAAATACAATATGCATCTTAACTGAGGCAGAACCCATATTTTCAAAATTTTATCGTTGAAATTTATGATGCTTGAAAATATCTATAAGGCCTTTATTGTCTTTTGATTCTTATTGCCATACCTGACATCATGTCACGTGATATCAATTGGGAATCATTGAAGCACAGCCTAAAAGGATGTGAAAATACTTGATGACTGAAAACTCCCATTGGGGCCCCCAAAGTGGAGAGTTTCTAGAAACCCAAAGTATAAAAACTACCTAAGCCTAGTATACGCAGGAAGCTGACATTTTTCAGGTCTAAAAGGTGCAGAAATACGTGGAGTCCATGGGGAAGGAGCGGCATTTTTTTTAACAGGAGCATTTACTGCTAAGCTAAATATGTAAATACAAACATATTGCTATTAATTTAATCTTTAATTGAGAAACAGTTTCACACATTCATTGGAGTAAAATATTTGAAATACTTATGTGTTTAATTTAAATCCCCCTTCCAGATTTTGATGTTCACTAAAAGTTATTCCAATTCGCAACCATTTTCCTTCGATTTACAATGGGTCACTTTACATTACCAAAATTTGAAACCACAGATCTTTAAACTGGTACTATGCTAGTATGCTTATATTTACGAAATTATATTTGTATTATATAATTTAAATAGCTAAACAAGAAAATTAAAAATATTTAATATAATAAACCAGTTTATTCTGTATAGTAAAAGTTTTCGATAGTTTGAGCTGGGCTCGGGACCATCTAACTCAAACATCTACTGTGTATTTATGTAAATTGTGTTTGCAAATTGTAAAAATCTTAAGTTCCCATATTTTTTTAATGTAATTTGGTACATCGTAGCTATACTTTCTAAAGCCCACTAATCCAATGTTGAGATTGCCAAAACATAAAATAAGCTTATATTGGGTAATGTTTATTGAACAATAAATATCAATAAGCTCTGATACATTTTTATCCATACTGTTGCATGGTCAACACAACACCAAAGAACAAGGAGTGTAATAGTAAACCCGAAAATTAATAAAATACTATAATTTTTTTAATAATAACAAATTTTGATCAATTTTGGTAAACTTTACTGGATTATTGAAGATTTAAATACATAATTTTTCAATTGTTTGGGATAAAAAATATTTTTACCTGCATCGTTGGACACGCGGAATAAAAAGTAGTCTCACCTAGTATATATTTTTGGGGCTATAAATGTCAGGATTATAGTATTGGAATGTTGAATTGAGTATTATTTTTATATAATGTGTTACTCTCCCTCAATACTAATGTTGGTACATTTTTTTTATGAATGTTAATTTTCTCATTCCTACCACACTTAATTAATTAAAATGCAAATAGTCCGATTGGGTAGAAATAGATAGTGAAACAAAAATATTTTTTATAGGCTTCACTAATTAAATAACTGTTCACTTAAAGCGTTGGGTAAAATAAGTTATGTGTCGTGACTGGCAGAACTAGCGGAGGTTAGTCGTGACTAGGTTGGATACCACCCAGGACTCCTAGGCAAGGAAATAGTGTAGGTCCGACCGTATAGACTGTCCCTTTCTCAGACATCCGATCATCACCCAAACCTAATTCTATGTCGGCGAGACGCTTAGTTGTACATTCGACTAATTACTAATAAAACCTATACTACCCACCAATCAGTCATACGAGCATTGATCATATGACCTTCTCCAGCCCCTGTTACCCTGGAAATACTGACAGGATAATATATAGAAGGGAGGTTTTCTTGAGGTGTAATAAAAGGGGGGGGGGGTGTTTCATGTAGATCTTCTTTTTTGTTGTAAATACATTAAAAGTTATTTGTTTTTAAAGAATAGATTTGAAATTTAAAAAAGTTGATTACGGGAACGTTTACTCGAATATCAACCCATTTTACCCCCACCCCGTACTTCCACAACTTGTTCGACAGTCTTAAATCTGTTCATATCTACAATATATTTGGACGAGTTGTATCAGATTGATGTGAAAGAAAAACAAATATAATATTAAAATTATATTTGTAAAAGATTTGGTAGTAATAATTACAAGTTATGATACATTTAAATTTTGACTATGTTGAAATTGTAACACACATAAAAAAAATTAGGGACATTTTAAAATAAACATTTGAGTCAATTAAAGTTAAAACTAAGTTGAAATAATCAGATGATGATGATGATGATTATGATGTGACTATGCACGTTTTGAAATTTAATTTATTACTCTTGATAAATGACTGAAAAATTATTAAATTTGAAAAGTAAAAATTGAATTTATTTCTTAGTTATAGTTCCTTGTTCTTTGAATTCTGGCTGCAAGAGTGGCATATTTATTTAAATGACATGTTTCACTGCACCAGCGGCATCATCCTCAGGTCTGATGAGAAAGAAAGAACACACCGAATGAAACTTATGGTTAAGAAACAATGCGCCAGCCAATGTGGTATAACATAAAGTTAATTAAGGTTAATAAACAACAATGTTGAAAAAATCAATAATTTTGAAACATTATATTTACCAGATACTAAAACATTTGGTTGAGTATTCCGAGTCGTGTTATTAAGGGAACTAATAGGATAATTAAAATTAACGTGTATATACAAGGTGAAATAAAAACAATCTGTAAAAAGTGTAATATTAAGTCAAGGATATTATAAATATAAGAAGGTATTTTGTATTGGGTTATAGTAGAAATGAGATTGTATATATATATATATATAAAGAAAGAGAGAGAGAGAATTTATTTATTCAGGATAATTTAATTTAAATTAAATTAATTATATGGGGATGAAGATAGAATGACAATAAAGGAAATGAAAAAAATTTCAAGTCTTCTCAACACTGGCTCGAACAGGTCATTAACTCTTGGTTGCGAGTCAGTTATATGATATGACATCTACAATTAAAGTTCCATAGAGACAATTAAAACAAGATAACAAGTGCTAATATATTCTAATAAGATGTGGCAGGTGTTAACTCACTGTGGATTTATGTTGCCGGGAAACGCCCAAGCTCCGAGGAAGATCACCCCAGTTTATAAATTTCTGTGATGCATCTTCCTTCCCTATCCTTCATAAATTATAACTTATGTAATTATGTAATAGTAATCATCTCTTTTTCTTCGTGATAGGAGAAGCAACGGTTTATACTGTGGAAGGGTGGGTGGGTGCTGACAAAAATTGAGTTTTTTTAAATTTTATTATGTTGAGGGAGTTTTCTTAAGGTATTTTATTTTAATAAATTTTTGTTCATTTAATACATTTTTATTGTTTAATAATGTGGTTTGAATAAATATATTTTCGGCTGTATTCATTGTTGTACCTTTTGAGGTGTTGTAAAATAGTTTCTTGCTTTTGTTCATTGGGTTTGGTTGATGTCCTGACTGTTTGAGATGTTCAAAAAATTTTGATTTCTTTCTTTCGTATTTGAAATCACTCATGTGTTCATAAAATCTAATAGAAAATTGACGTCCAGATTATCCTATGTAAACACTGTTTCAGCCACATGTGAGTTGATAAATGCCACTCTTTGGTTGGTTTTATTTAGGTTTGAGTTATTGATATGTTTTTGATGTTATTGCTAGTGCTGAAAGCTAACTTTAATTCCTGTTTTTTTTTAAAGATAATTGTAATTATATTAGTCTATGTCCCTGTATAGTTTAACTTGGTCCATTTGCTTTTGATATTTGAATTAGAATTAGAATGACTAAAAGTGGTTTTGTTGGTATGTTGTGATTTTTGCTTTTGAAAGATTCGGTAAACTAATGAGCCCTAATCGAATTATAATCCTATCAAATGTGTCGCGATCACCCACCGTTTATACACTCTAATCTTGCTTCTATTGATTTTATCCATGCATTTTATACTCGTATTTCTTCCTATAAACCAACTTTTCTCAAATACTTTTGTTCCCAAATTAGTAGAAAAATATATATAGAGTAAATTAAATGTACATTTTCTTATCAACTATCTTTTATTTTCTTATAAAATTACCGTAAAAACACGATTAAATTAGTTTTAGTCACTAATATCATCTGAAAGTGCATGACATATTTTCATATTAATAGATTCAAAGATCTATTTTTAATGACGATGTAATTTTCTTTCGCCACTGCTGCACTCGACCAGTTGTCAGTGTGGTTGTACTGGAACGAGTCAACTCAGACACGGTGGTTTAACTCGCATGGTCTTATTTAAAAAAAAACAATGACGGAAAGTGTTCATACCGGTGTTTTTATTGTGAAGTTTAACTTTTCAACCAAAATTAAATTCGCAATCTTTTAATGTGGGTACGATGTATCGTTTGTTTGAGTTACTGAATTTCTTTCGGTTCGGGCTTTCAATGGCGTCACCTCCAGACCACGGTAGTGTAGTGTGGCAGGGTTTGGCTTGTAGGATCAGCGGTTCGTGCCCAGTCACTTGATGTAGGAGTCTCTTGCCGTCTAGAGGTAATATCAGAGCACCCGCCTCGGGCCACGGGCTTAGGAAGACGACATGTTGGTGGCCGTGTGGGAAGGAAGATAATTTGGTGTTTGTACAACGCGGCAATAATAAACAATCCTGAAAGTTGTATGTGCCTTTCTTTGGTAACCCCTACATCTGGTCTGGGGTGGCTCGTCGGGTCAGGTGTTGCAACTTGGGCCATGTGGCCCAGGAGTTGGGCACAACGAGAATGATTCGAAGACGTGATACACTAGGTGCTTCATTTAGTTTTTTTTAAATAAGTTTTATTAGAATACAAAGATACAAAAAAAATTCTACTAAGGAATGTTCCATTTTGAATAATAATTCTAGCTGATATAAAACTTCACATAACTAAAGAGGAGAGTGAAATGAAACTAACTGGACCTGCTATGATAAAGATGAATTTTCATTCACTACTTCAGAACAGATGTATAGATTAACAAAATGTACACTGTCTATGTTCTTAACAAACGTCTTGAAAACCATTATTTTAGAAAAAAACAACATTTTATTAAGTTTATTTAAGCTTTACAATATTTCAAGGGTGAAACTGTACGAGTTGACTCGTTACAGTCCATTCGCATCGTGTAAACGCGCCTTATGGAGGGAGTATATCTTTAAGAAAAACTCAACCTCCGTGCGATGTATCGTGGTTGAACCCAGGCCTCCAGAGTGCAAGTCAAGCACACTATCCGTGCGTAGCCAAGATAAACTGGGCCTCTGTGGATATTGGCTCTTAAGTCCGACTGATAAAGAGCAGGTTTAACCCCCAATGGCTTGGAAGAAACCACCTTGAAGGCATTAAGAACATAGTCTGATAGTGTCCCTCCTGCCCTCTCACCTGCCTCCCATCTTTCTTTCCTCTCGTCTCTCTTCTTTCTCCCTTCTTCTCTTGTCACGACAAGCGCATCCGGAGAAAGGAAGAAAGAGGAAATGGCCAAGGAAATAGAGCAAACGTAACGCAGGCGTATTTTTTCATCCATACAAAGTGCAAGATCACTTAGAAGAAAATGAGAAAGAAGGGAGATAGAGAATGAAGAGACTAAATGAAGTTGGAAATATTAGGGTTAAGAGAAGACCCGCGGGAGAAGAAGTCAAACGATGATCTAGCGGTTAAAATGTGACCTGTGGGGTTTTGTGATGTCCAGCGTGTACAAGGACCATACATATACAGACTGTATTAAGTTCTACAAATATTATAATTTATAAATATAATATAATACTCTAAATATTATAAATTATATTATAAATGATGAGAAAGTGCATGCAAATTATCTTAAAATAAAGCAAAACAAAATAATATATAGTTATATATAAACGAATACGAAATGTTTTGAAATGTATTCTCTTACAAGAACAATGTTAAACAGCCCTGAATTACCAGTCAAGATCAAGTAAAGGCGATGAAAAGTCCAGATATAGTCTAAATTTTCTAAATTCACTTCCTTCTATATTGATGAATTTACTGGTAATGTTAACAAGATAATATAAATGATCGTATCTTTGTTATAATGGTGACAAACACAGTTTACAGCGTGTGAGAAAGAATCTAGTCACTAGAACAAATCAAGAATAATACGATTATAAAGAATATAACAAACAAAATTGTGACTATGGAAGCCGAGCGAAGAAATGATCGTGAGAAGTAATAGCAAGATTTATCTGCCGGAAGTTTCATAAAAGCGAGTTTGGTTTGAACAGTATGTAGTTCTTAGGGCTTACATCTGGATGTGTTATATTAAAGCGATTTATATAAATTGAGTAGTTAGTTGGCTTATTATTATCTGGATAATTCAGACCTGCCAGATTATGTAACGAAAATATCAAAATACGTCTGGCTTCATCAGTTCATGCATGCCGTGCCATCTTGAAAAAATATAATCAAATTATGAGCAAATTACAGCTGAAGACTGCTTGGGACCAGAATTCTGCTTCATTTCTCCCTGACTAGTGTTACTGCGTTATTTCTCTAAATATTGAGCAAATTACAGCTGAAGACTGATTGGGACCAGAATTCTGCTTCATTTCTCCCCAATTAGTGTTACTAGTGTTATTTCTTTAAATATTGAGCAAACTACAGCTGAAGACTGCTTGGGACCAGAATTCTGCTTCACTTCTCCCCAATTAGTGTTAGTGTGTTATTTCTCTAAATATTGAGCAAATTACAGCTGAAGACTGATTGGGACCAGAATTCTGCTTCATTTCTCCCTGACTAGTGTTACTGCGTTATTTCTTTAAATATTGAGCAAATTACAGCTGAAGACTGCTTGGGACCAGAATTCTGCTTCACTTCTCCCCAAATTAGTGTTACTGTGTTATTTCTTTAAATATTGAGCAAAGTACAGCTGAAGACTGCTTGGGACCAGAATTCTGCTTCACTTCTCCCTGACTAGTGTTACTGCGTTATTTCTCTAAATATTGAGCAAATTACAGCTGAAGACTGCTTGGGACCAGAGTTCTGCTTCACTTCTCCTTGACTAGTGTTACCGTGTTATTTCTCTAAATATTGAGCAAATTACTGCTGAAGACTACTTGGGACCAGAGTTCTGCTTCACTTCTCCTTGACTAGTGTTATTTCTTTAAATGTTGAGCAAATAGATCATTCTTGCAACTAAATCCACGCGTCTTCGACTATATATATCTAACAATAAAAAAAAATCTATTTTCTTAAAATTAACTTTAAGGATTTTGATCAAAATTCGTATCCAAGCATTATGTAACATTTAAAGAATAAAATGGCGATTCTCATTTTAACGTGAATATTTTCTTAAGGGTACTTTACAAATGCGGAAATTTTCAGTTTTTATCATATCACTTCAAATATCTGAGATACCAAATAACTTATTTTAGCAAGAATGTATGACAATTAAAAATAAAAATCATTTATTTGAAATATATTCTTATAAAAATAATATTTTACGTGCTATAAGCAGTTATATTTTTTATATTAGTCTTTGAAACAGAAAATTCATTGCTATGTTCAATACTTGACAAAGATCATTTCTCAATGTTTCTGCAACAATGTATATAATATATGATATTTGGTATAAAACTTTTCATTTTTTTCCATTATATTCCCACAACAATGTATATTATTTTGTTTGATGTATCTTACGAGTTTCAAGTAACTGTATATATTTAAAGGTAAAGCAGCGAGAATGTACATGCGGTGCTCCTTATCATTTATTTATTTTTATCTGGCATTTAAGTGCCCTTTCAGCTTATACGCATACATTAATTAAGCTAATGGTGTATGTAAGAAGAAGGTAAACTATTGATGCCAATGAACCCGCAGTTTCATAAAGGGATGCTGGGAAAACCTTTAGGAAAAAACCCCCTCAGTACACCTTACCATGATTCTCGTCACCGGCAATATACTCTCGCATGAAAGTGACGCTTTAGGGCTTAGACCACGCGAACACCGATTGTGAGTAAATAACCTCATTTTGATGCGAGGATGTTTAGAGATAAGCTATGTTTGATATTACTTACTGTTAGATTTAATTATAGCAAAAACAAAAAGTATTATGCTATCAAATAAACTACAAGTCAACGTGTTCAAATAGTAGATATCTTATAATTCAAGAAATGGAGATAAATTATCTCAAATTGATCTTCTTATCTCTTGGTTAAAGCCACGCCCACAGTTTTTGAATTATTTTAAACATTCTTTCTATCAAACTATCATATTTATTGTAATAGCATTTAATATTTCTAAAAAAATTTGATTTGTTGCATATATATAATTAAAAGTGATAATTTAAAAATATTTTATTAAGTTTCAAAACCTTAAAAGTACCAATTTAATAAACAAGTCAGCGTTACATTACATTTAAAATATTAAAAGTAGCCTCTCCATAAAAGTTTTTAACAATATTCCTTTTAAAAATAATCCATAAAATATATTATTTTCCCAATAAATCAAGTAAATCTTAAAGATAAGTTAACATTTATAAGGACAGTCTTAAGCAATTCACTATAATACATTTTAAAAGCAAATAACCAAATAAGTTATCAGATGAAAGAGATTTTTTACTAATACGATTCACTAAAGTAGCATATAATACAACAGTTGCATATTAGAATGTTAGTTCCTTTTATTTCAAGGTCATGGATGTCAGCTCTGAGCTTACCCGGCCAGCAAAATAATATATTAGAAAATAGGAACCCAAGCGAGTAACTGGGAAGAATTTTAATAAGGCAAATTCTACATTAAAAAAAAACAAAAACAGGAAAAATGAATAAATGTTTGCAACCAACGTTTGCAAGTTTCCACAAAAACCTAGGCAACATGTTTCCACAGTGTCCTAATAAAAATCAATTTTCATAGAAAGGCCCCTATATGACAGCTAAAAAGTTTACTAAATATACTAACACGTATTAACACGTCCGGTCATGTGATCTAAGTTTTAAAGATATAATCAATACTATAAAATAACATAAATAATATATTAAAATGTTATCAATGTTGGCCGTAAAGAATGTTTAAATATTCTAAAAGACCCTTTATATGAAAATGGAACTTCAAATACCTGAAACACGCATTTTAATTATGACATATGAGACTATAAATATAGAGTCTAGAGAAAATGTACCAGGATTTGCGAAGAGGGTAAAGAGTAAATCATTAAGTTAAAATTATCTTTAATACACCCAGTCAGGGTTTGAATTCAAGTCCTCCACGTCACTGTGAAATCACACTATCAGAACATGACACTCTTCCACGGGCCTCACTCACGCCATGCAGGTAATATTGTTATTGATTTGGTTCCTGTCACGATAGAAGACACTCCTGTCACTATAGAAGACACTCCTGTCACGATAGAAGACACTCCTGTCATAATAGAGGACTCTACTGTCACGATAGAAGAAACTACTGTCACGATAGAAGACACTCCTGTCACGATAGAAGACACTACTGTCAAGATAGAAGAAACTACTGTCAAGATAGAAGAAAATACTGTCACGATAGAACACACTAATGTCACGATAGAGGACAATCCTGTCACGATAGAAGACACTCCTGTCATGATAGAAGACACTACTGTTACGATAGAAGATACTCCTGTCAAGATAGAAGACACTCCTGTCAAGATACAAGAAACTACTGTCACGATAGAAGACACTACTGTCAAGATAGAAGAAACTACTGTCACGATAGAAGACACTCCTGTCACGATAGAAGACACTACTGTCACGATAGAAGACACTACTGTCACGATAGAAGACACTACTGTCACGATAGAAGACACTACTGTCCCGATTGAAGAAACTACCCGACCAGACAATGTGTTTCATAGGTCTGTCTCTAAGCAAGGGAGATGTTTAGAACTCGTACAACCACTCGGACCTGATGTGACAGTGTGTGGAGTGCAAGTTAAGGACAGTTTAGAACTCGTGAAATCACTTGGACCTGATGTGACAGTGTCTGGAGTGCGAGTTAAGGACAGATTAGAACTCGTGCAATCACTTGGACCTGATGTGACAGTGTGTGGAGTGCGAGTTAAGGACAGTTTAGAACTCGTACAACCACTTGGACCTGATGTGACACTGTGTGGAGTGCGAGTTAAGGACAGTTTAGAACTCGTACAATCACTTGGACCTGATGTGACAGTGTGTGGAGTGCGAGTTAAGGACAGTTTAGAACTCATGCAACCACTCGGACCTGATGTGACAGTGTCTGGAGTGCGAGTTAAGGACAGTTTAGAACTCGTGCAATCACTTGGACCTGATGTG
>CABEEJ010004642.1:0-40286 GCA_901482245.1 Timema douglasi
CTGACCTCCCAAGACGTGGTAAGTGACAGTTCCTCCTCTCCCTCTGACCTCCCAAGATGTGGTAAGTGACAGTTCCTCCTCTCCCCCTGATCTTCCAAGACGTGGTAAGTGACAGTTCCTCCTCTCCCTCTGACCTCCCAAGACGTGGTATGTGACAGTTCCTAATCAACTATCATCCTCAACCACTCGTCCTAAGCGATTGTCATTTTTATCCTCCTTTATAAGGGTTGAGGACTATAGTGCATGACGTCAGAGATAGAGACTGCCTCCGAATCTCGCTCTAGGCTTACCACTCCAAATCAATAAAAAGTAATTTTCTTCGCCCCTCTGTTTTACCGTATTCACTCTTATCGCTTTCACAAAACAATCATAATATTAATATATATATGAATGGATTTCAATATAATTTTATGGTTTTGTTACTCCGAAAATAGATAAAATGGAAGAATACATAGGGCTGTTATTTATTTTTTAGTGTGTATTCTCAAACTACTAGCATTGACTACTTGAGATTAGTTTTATTTCCAAACGAACTGATGACTGAAGCTAATACTTTTACATGGTGTCCCAAAAGTACAGTAAGGTACCACCTACCAGTTCTTCTTATAACAGATGTTGGAACGCCTTAGGTACATGTCTGAACATGCCAATTAATATGATATATGAAGAGGCATATTTATACAAGTCTTCAAGACCTTAAGGGACATTTCCAACATCTTTTATAGGAAGAACTGTTACGTGGTAAGTACACCCTGTATGTATAGAAGTGGTTCTGGGGTAAAGTTATCGCCTCAGAACCCGATATTCGCAGGTTAAAACCTAGCCTAAGTTAAGTGACATCTACCGAACAATGACAATCTGTTACATAACTTCCTTCGGATGGTAAGTAAAGCCGCGTGTCCCATGTTGATTGTTGCCTGTACAAGATCCCTGCAAGATGATGAGGTACCTCTCCGGCAACATTAGTTCTCTCCCTCTCTCGTGGCCTCTCCGGCAACATTAGTACTCTCCCTCTCTCGTGGCCTCTCCGGCAACATTAGTACCCTCTCCCTCTCTTGAAGACATCTCCGTCAACATTAGTACCCTCTCTCTCACTCTCTCTTGTAGACATCTCCGGCAACATAAGTACCCTCTCTATCTCTTGTAGACATTTCCAGCAACATTAGTACCCTCTCTCTCACTCTCTCTTGTAGACATTTCGGGCAACATTTGTACTCTCGCTTTCTCTCGTGGACATCCAGCGACGGGAAACCACATTGCTTTCAGTACTTACCTAACACATGTGCTCTTGCTCGGATAGGGCGGGCGGGTGATAAATACCAGCCGAGTACGCTCTTACCTTTGGAAGCACATCAAGCCCAACCTTTGGCTTGTAACCTCATTCATACAGAAATTACAGCCCGCACCTATAGTGATGTGGTCTAAGGCGTCGGACTCGCTTCTTAATATTGCCTGTGATTGAGGAGATTGTGGTTCGAATCCCGGTTGGGACGGATATTACTATCCAAGTATTACTACCCATCAAGGATACTCACATACATACACTACTGGGCCAAATATGAAAGGAAATGTACCCGAGTTTGTGTAGAGTGAGAGTGGGAAACCGACGATAAAAAACACATTCACGCTCCTGACCAAGTTTTCAACCCCAACCTCCGTGTCAGCGTGCTTTTCTTATCCATCTCCCTGTCAGCATGTTGAGCTTATCTACCTCCCTATTAGAGTGCTTTCCTTGTCCACTTCCTTGTCAGTGTGCTTTTCTTATCCACCTCCTTGTCAGCATGTTGCCCTTATCTACCTCCCTATTAGAGTGCTGTCCTTGTCCTCTTCCTTGTCAGCGTGCTTTTCTTATCCATCTCCTTGTCAGCGTGTTGCCCCTATCCACCTCCTTGTCAGCGTGTTGCCCCTATCCACCTCCTTGTCAGCATTTTGCCCCTATCCGCTCGTCCTCCAGTGCAGGTTATATCAATATCGGGAGAAAAGCTATATTGAATGTGTTCTAAACCTTCCTCGTTAGTGCAATTAAGCTTTCTCTCATCAAGAAACACAGTTCAAAATGACGACCATAGGTTACAAAATGACGCTCGTAGATTTCAAAATGACGTTCATAAATTACAAAATGACGTTCATAGGTTACAAAATGACGTTCATAAATTACAAAATGACGTTCATAGATTACAAACTGACGATCATGGATAACAAAATGACGTTCATAGATTACAAACTGACGATCATGGATAACAAAATGACGTTCATAGGTTACAAAATGACGTTCATAGATTTCAAAATGACGTTCATATATTTCAAAATGTTGAGAGTCCTGCTTGCCTTCAAATCATAAAGTGAAAATAATAAAACGAAATAGTCTAGTTCACTTTTAACTGTTCTAAATGAATATTTCGCTGTGGCAGATGCGTCCTATTTGAATGGAATTCCCGGGGTTGGGCAGATTACTCCCGTCACGGGGGGAAATGGCGCCATTTCAGTTTTGAACGCAGCAGTAATGGATGTGTCAACTCATATAGCGACAAGTGTTTGGAAAATATTGCAGGGTGTAGCTATAGTCAGTTCACGGGAAACTTTGGAGGGAAACGCACCGGTGGATAGTTGGGCAGATTTATGATGATATTACGGTGATGGAATGTTTAGGGTTCGAATTTAGGCCGGGTGGATTGAGCGTGTTTAAAAGAATAATTTTTTCTCAATTTTCCTCTACGAAAATGCGGGTACACTATGTTTAAAGTATAGTTTTATCATTCTTACCCCATTAGTGTAAATATGCAGATGACATGGATAGGTAGTAAGACTCGGTGCACACAAAACTATTAGAATAAAATAGCTGCTAATTTAAATTTTAAAAGTAGTTTATTTTTCCATTTGTAGCTTTAAACTAAAATTTTCAACAACAAAATATGTCTTGAGTTTATATATTCAGAAAAAGTGTCTTTTGGCCGTATTTAATTATTCCTCATAAAGAGACGACGCAAAAACTTTCAATCGTTTTGTCACCTGGCCAATTAACCTTTTCCTGATCTCGGTTGGAGAGGAAACTTCTTGGATTTCGTGGATTAGTAAAGGTCCACATTTTCATGCCATTTCACGGTTCTAAAATTTGATTATAACTCAAATGGCAGTGAAAGACCTTGCCGTTTGAACATATGATACACTCCTTTTCAAAGATAGTTCTTTCTCATTAAATTCATGGATAATTTTTTTTAAAGCACCGCGTCTTACTAGCCTTCGGGTTATACGCCTGTGTACTATTACACTAGTGTGTTAAGGATTGTAGAAATTGAATTTAGAGGAAGTTAACCCAAATTTTCGTGAAGGGATAGTGGGAAACCCTTTAGGAAAAACAACCCTCAGTACACCTGACCGAGATTGAACCACGATCTCCCGTTCTTCGGCAGTCTAATCTATTGCGAGAGTAGCGCCTTTGACTATGCGGCCACCGAAGCGGGTTTAGATAGCATTGCATGTGGGAAAAATAAGAAACAGGAGCAAGAGATGAAGGGGGTTTTAGTTGGTTGGGGTTGTAAGGGGGGGGGGGAATCGCGTAAAGTCTCAAGATTACCGAATTTCTGATAACAAAGTTAACATAGCATTACACGACTTACAAACTAACCGAATCAAGTAATTACACCCCACCACCAGCCCCCAATCTAATGGTTTTCACGGATGGTTAACATATCATGTGGTGTTATATAAACTCTAATAAGAGCCAGTCCACCCCCACGGATAAAGTGTAACAACCCACGGATAGTGCGTAACTTGGACAGGTGATAGATACCACTCGAACAAGACGTTACATCTTAATGTGGTCATCTGTACTCATAAGTATAAAACAAGGCAATTTTAACAGAAAATATAAAAAAATAGATAAATTATCATTTGAAATTAAAAACAATCCGTCAGTGGTCCCTTCACCTGTTGTTTTAAGGTGCCTTAGATTCAGTCTAGACCCCTGTATTCAGTTTCCTAAACCACTCAGCCATGGATATTAACACGGATGTACCTTTAAATGAAGATTTTTTTCATTCAATCCTTTGTATCCCCTCCTCCCCCACTTTCCCTTTGAGAGAAAACTCTCCATCTACTCTGTAACCCTTTTAGGACCCCGCTAAGTGGTTTCATTAAAACTAATAACGGGTTATCCCAAAGACAGAGAAACGGAATCTCGAGCTATACGGGACCAATGGATTTTTGGGAAATTGTCTCAGAACCTCTTTAAAATAGTGAACATAAAAAAATAATTCAAAAACTAAACGGATCAAGGACTACATTTTCTGATAATATAATTCATACAGTCCTGCTAGGCGGATCGTGTACTCCTAATATAACAGGGGACATGTACTAACACCGTGAGGTACTTCCTGATGCTATACTTTATACAGTACTGCATGACGGGTCCTATACACATGATATAACAGGGGACATGTACTAACGCCGTGAGGTACTTCCTGATGCTATACTTCATACAGTTCTGTATTACGGGTCGTATACACCTGATATAACAGGGGACATGTACTAACGCCGTGAGGTACTTCCTGATGCTATACTTCATACAGTACTGCATGACGGGTCGTATACACATGATATAACAGGGGACATGTACTAACGCCATGAGGTACTTCCTGATGCTATACTTCATACAATTGTGCATGACGGGTCGTATACACATGATATAACAGGGGACGTGTACTAACGCCGTGAGGTACTTCCTGATGCTATACTTCATACAGTTTTGCATGACGGGTCGTATACACATGATATAACAGGGGACATTTAATAAATAATATTATTTAAATAAATACAACCCATTTGTGTGACACATTTAATGAGGTTGACAAGGGGCCGTGGATTAAAAAAAAAATCAAGCAGTGTTTAGTTTTTAAATGTTTAAAAATAAGTGTTTTAAAAGTAAGTAAGATAATGAATTAAAAGTATTTGATTATATTTAAAGTTTTCACGGTCTTGATTGTTTGAGTACAAGAGTAATTTTGTTCTTTTAAAACCTAAGGTCTTAATTATTCAAGTTTAAAATGTATGATTTTGTTTAGCAGTTCGTCAAAAATGAGTTAACCAACAATTCCATTGCAAATATAAAAACTGTTAAATTGATATAATCAGTTTATTACTTATTTCACCCAATTAATGCAACCCCCCTAACCCAGCTATGAAATAAGGACACGTAGAACGCATTTATACTTCAACCCTCAGTTATTCAGATATTTAATTATTGTATTCTTGGGTTTGCGGAAACCTATTCCTCCAATTAAGTCGACCCAAACTAATTAAATTCTTGATAATTAACATTTTTGCTAACTGTCGACCGCTTTCCCTTCTCAGAAAAATAAGTGGAAGAGCCACCAAGCATGAAATAACCCACCTTACCAACCCTCTGTGGCTTTTATTATATTTAAAAAAATTACTTTGGAATATTTCTCTACATTAAAAGTTACACGTGACCCACAATTTTGTCCTTTTTAATGAGACAATTTATAAAAATGTAAAATGTGCTTTTTTGTGGTCTCCTACGCGTCCCTGTTTAGTTCCCGGGAGAATGGGTTGACAAAGAGAACTCACTTGCAACACAAACCGATGTTTATCAACTAGCAATTCGAGTAGAACAATTGACCGCATTGGTGTGCACGCGGAACAAATATAAGCCTCACATGTTCTGGTTTCCAGCTTCAAGGAGGGGTTGGTGTTCAAGCCCTGGTCGGATGATTTTTTCCCCTAAATATATTCCCACTCCACCCTTACGCAAACGTGATTAAGTTTACTCTAAATTATACCTTTTCCCTCCCTTCCATTATAGAGTAGTTATACTTGTTGTCAGAAAAGGTTCTTCTTACGATAGTAGATCTATTAGCTGTTGTCAAATAAGGTTCTTCCTACGATAGTAGATCTAGTAACCGTTGTCAGAAAAGGTTCCTCCTATGATAGTAGATCTAGTAACTGTTATAAATATTGGATAATACCCTTAATATGAAGCTTGCACTGTATCTCAGGTACAATGTCTGTAGTTAGTATGACGTGTAATAAACCATGTTCATGTGACCACTAGTCCCATTATTTGGTGGTAGAACATTATTTCTTGTTTACTTGAGCTAGTGACATGCCCAGGAGAAAAGACGACCTGAGTAATAAATATAATAAAAATGGTTGTGATGATTTCATTACAAGAGATTGTGCCACCAGGGAAGTCACTGGAAATATATCTTCTCCGGAATCTACTTTCTTCCGTTTTAGGTCAAAGGGAATTAAATCTTAGCGCAATCCTTTCAGATTCAAATTACATTCTCTTTTGATGTAAAGTGAAATAAAGGAGACATTTTGAAAATTTCTTGTTGACAGACGATAAAGTTAGGAATGCTTCTATTTTCCAAACGTTTGAATTTAATGGCAATATTATATTATTTATCACGATATATAATATATTTTTAAACAATTAATTTGTAAAATCCTTAAAACTTAGTCAGTGAAATTTATAATTTGTTTATAAAATTATATATGAATATGTTACACAAAAATAAAAAAAATGTATAATATTATTTCTTAAGGAAAACAAACAACTATATAATATGAAGGGTAAATATTTGCTGCAATATTTTGTCAGTTTATATTCACCAACTTAAACCTTCCATTAAATAATTTCCTATATTCCTGGAAAACTCACATATATTAATTTATTGAAAAAATCTTCTTCTTGGTTTTATAAATAACTTCCAAAAGTTAAACTAGGCTAGAAATTAATTTTAAATCCAATAAAAAAAAAAATCTTAGTTAAATGTTAAGAATTGGCATCCCCAAAAAATGTTGATAAAATACTTACGTAAGTTAACTGATTGAAAATAGCAATTCTACAAAATAAAACTGAAAGATACTTTAATTTGAACTGTTTAAAAATTGATTGTGGGATTAAATAATACTTGCTCAAGTACAAGATTCAAGACATCGGCAAGTACCTGATGTTGTTGATATCTAATGTTGTTGATACGTGATAATTACTTAATTACGTTAATACCTATGACGTTTATACCTGATGATGTTAATACCTGAGTGAACCAATGAATGTGTTTGTGAGGTTGAACTTTCTGGAGCTCCAAACTATTCCCCTTCTCCAGATTCCATTTTGTAATTATAATGACTCTCCCTCCAAATGTTTAGTCAGGGTCACTGTAAAAATATTGTTAAATAACGATAATTGTCTGAATATATTCTAAACACGGGTTGTTAAAACCCCGGCTAAGCTCTTCTTGTTGATGCGCAGCACAAAGGACTAGATCCGCTCTAATCAGAAGTAGACAGGCACTTTGAGAGCTACGAAGCTGAAAGACCGGGAGACAAATGAATAATTTTTAGAAAAAGGTCAGACCATAAGTAATATTGAACCTAAATAAAAATAGCTCAGCTTGTGGACTTATCAAACACAGCTAGTGGGCTTGTCAAACTCAGCTAGCGGACTTGCCAAACTCAGCTAGTGGGCTTGTCAAACACAGCTAGTGGACTTGTCAAACTTGTAGCATTTAGCGACATGAGTGTACAAATAAAAGAATTAAACATACCCCATCATACTGCAGCTGGCGTCAACAGGGAACACTAACGCGAGTTACTATCAAAACACACCTACTCAGCCGCGCGTTGGATATAATACTGAACCCCGATTGTAGCAATCGGTCTGTGCCAAAGATCTTAGTGACAAAGATCTTTTGTTGTGAAGATGTTCTACTCACCCGTAGTTTATGAGGAGCGTTGAACTGTAAATAAACTTCTCGATGTATATTTTCATGCGCGTGTGTGGTTCCCGAATATTCCATGTGTGTCCCCCACCCCCTTTTCCGTCTTTCTTTTTCTGGGTTGCGTTGAATATAAAATGGCGTCTGAGCGATCAGACGTTACTCTTGGACTTGATCGGATTGGAGAGCAGGAGAAGCTCTGGCTTCGATTAATATAAAATGTAAAGTCAAAATTTCCTTTCGACTTCATTAATACTTCTTATTTAAATCATGTAAATTTCTTATTCAAAATTCTTTTTTGGTAATTTTATTTTAAATTTATGATAATTGAAAATACGCTCGACTTCACTTCTAAGTCGATTAGTTACACGATCGAGACATTTATATCGATGATCGATTTTTGTTGTTCTTCGATAATAAAAAATCGACTATAAACTTTAGGATGTTTACGATATGTTACCATTGACAAAAGAGTCAATCTTGAATCACATGAATATTGTATTATTCGGACTCTTGATAATAAATTTAAATATGTTCATGGGTTCAGTAAAGCTTCTAAAATTAAATGATAGTTCTTTTATCCATGACGTCTCAACATTAACTTTTTCAATTTATTGTTATCATGGCAAAATGGTATAATTGTTAATAAAAAAGGATGGAAAGTAAATATTTGGGTAGAATTCAGAATAAATATTCTTTGGCTTGTTAAATTGTTGTATAGGTCTGTATTCTAAATGTTTATGAGAAGTATTTTTTATAATTATCCAGCTAAGGATAGCTTATTTGAATATCTGTTTTTTTATGTAACATATGAACTCGTAACTAATTTTCTTGATATTATTTTTTAAGTGATCAATCCCATTTTACAGTATTGGGTTAATTTATGATAATGGCGATCTAACTAAAAGATTAAAATTTGTTTTATAATATAAACCCTGCAGGTTTTCCCTAAATATATACATATATATTGCTTGCATAAGCTAATAATGTCTCAAATATTTCGTAAATGTCAATTTTGTAACATTATATTATTTATATATTTTCTCAAAGGATTGATTGCTTGTTAAATAAATACCAACTCGAAAACATTTCCTATTCCTATTCATAACTTTAATCCACCATATCCTAGGTATTTTATTTTATGTTATGTTGTTGATTGAGTCTTTATTTTGGTGTCCCTTTTTAAGAGATTAATCTTCGTTCTTTTAACTATCTCTGGAGATAGACCGTTCTCTTATTGAACTCCGCAACGGGTAGGAGTTGCGGGGGCTGAGTTTTGAATGTTTGTCCACAGACAATCAAAGCAAAGAACACCAAGCACTCGCTCCTATTGCCCATTTTTGCCCCATTATATTTTGTTATATTGGGACCTCCTGTATTCCCCTTAATCTTGTTAAGGAGGGTTAAAACTTAGCTAGTGAACTTGTCAAACTCAGCTAGTGGACTTGTCAAACTCAGCTAGTGGACTTGTCAAACTCAGCTAGTTGGCTTGTCAAACTCAGCTTGTGGACTTGTCAAACTCAGCTAGTGGGCTTGTCAAACTCAGCTAGTGGACTTGTCAAACTCAGCTAGTGGGCTTGTCAAACTCAGCTAGTGGTCTTGCCAAACTCAGCTAGTGGGCTTGTCAAACTCAGCTAGTGGGCTTGTCAAACTCAGCTAGTGGACTTGTCAAACTCAGCTAGTGGACTTGTCAAACTCAGCTAGTGGGCTTGTCAAACTCAGCTAGTGGGCTTGCCAAACTCAGCTAGTGGACTTGTCAAACTCAGCTAGTGGGCTTGCCAAACTCAGCTAGTGGACTTTTCAAACTCAGCTAGTGGGCTTGCCAAACTCAGCTAGTGGGCTTGTCAAACTCAGCTAGTGGGCTTGCCAAACTCAGCTAGTGGACTTTTCTAACTCAGCTAGTGGGCTTGTCAAACTCAGCTAGTGGACTTTTATAACTCAGCTAGTGGACTTGTCAAACTCAGCTAGTGGGCTTGCCAAACTCAGCTAGTGGACTTTTCAAACTCAGCTAGTGGGCTTGCCAAACTCAGCTAGTGGGATTGTCAAACTCAGCAAGTGGGCTTGCCAAACTCAGCTAGTGGACTTTTCTAACTCAGCTAGTGGGCTTGCCAAACTCAGCTAGTGGGCTTGTCGAACTAAGCTAGTGGACTTTTCAAACTCAGCTAGTGGACTTGTCAAACTCAGCTAGTGGGCCTGCCAAACTCAGCTAGTGGACTTTTCAAACTCAGCTAGTGGGCTTGTCAAACTCAGCTAGTGGACTTGTCAAACTCAGCTAGTGGGCCTGCCAAACTCAGCTAGTGGGCTTGTCAAACTCAGCTAGTGGGCTTGTCAAACTCAGCTAGTGGGCTTGTCAAACTCAGCTAGTGGGCTTGTCAAACTCAGCTAGTGGGATTGCCAAACTCAGCTAGTGGGTTTGCCAAACTCAGCTAGTGGACTTTTCAAACTCAGCTAGTGGACTTGTCAAACTTATGTATTCAAATGAAACAGTTTAAACTTTATGAATGTTGTTTGATGGCAATGGGGTAGTGATGAGGAGATCGATTTTATAGGGAGTGTACCCACAAATGTGGAGGAATAAGCGTGGGAAACCATTTAGTAAATAAACACCATCAGTATACTCAACCGGAATTCTAGCCCCGACATCCTCGTTACCAGCAATATAGTGTATTGAGAGATTCTAGCCCCGACATCCTCGTTACCAGCAATATAGTGTATTGAGAGATTCTAGCCCCGACATCCTCGTCACCAGCAATATAGTGTATTGAGAGATTCTAGCCCCGACATCCTCGTCACCAGCAATATAGTGTATTGAGAGATTCTAGCCCCGACATCCTCGTCACCAGCAATATAGTGTATTGAGAGATTCTAGCCCCGACATCCTCGTCACCAGCAATATAGTGTATTGAGAGATTCTAGCCCCGACATCCTCGTCACCAGCAATATAGTGTATTGAGAGATTCTAGCCCCGACATCCTCGTCACCAGCAATATAGTGTATTGAGAGATTCTAGCCCCGACATCCTCGTCACCAGCAATATAGTGTATTGAGAGATTCTAGCCCCGACATCCTCGTCACCAGCAATATAGTGTATTGAGAGATTCTAGCCCCGACATCCTCGTCACCAGCAATATAGTGTATTGAGAGATTCTAGCCCCGACATCCTCGTTACCAGCAATATAGTGTATTGAGAGATTCTAGCCCCGACATCCTCGTTACCAGCAATATAGTGTATTGAGAGATTCTAGCCCCGACATCCTCGTTACCAGCAATATAGTGTATTGAGAGATTCTAGCCCCGACATCCTCGTTACCAGCAATATAGTGTATTGAGAGATTCTAGCCCCGACATCCTCGTTACCAGCAATATAGTGTATTGAGAGATTCTAGCCCCGACATCCTCGTTACCAGCAATATAGTGTATTGAGAGATTCTAGCCCCGACATCCTCGTTACCAGCAATATAGTGTATTGAGAGATTCTAGCCCCGACATCCTCGTTACCAGCAATATAGTGTATTGAGAGATTCTAGCCCCGACATCCTCGTTACCAGCAATATAGTGTATTGAGAGATTCTAGCCCCGACATCCTCGTTACCAGCAATATAGTGTATTGAGAGATTCTAGCCCCGACATCCTCGTTACCAGCAATATAGCGTATTGAGAGATTCTATCCCCGACATCCTCGTCACCAGCAATATAGTGTATTGAGAGATTCTAGCCCCGACATCCTCGTCACCAGCAATCTAGTGTATTTAGAAATTCTAGCTCTGACATCCTCATCACCAGCAATATAGTGCATTGAGAGATTCTAGCCCCGACATCCTCGTTACCAGCAATATAGTGTATTGAGAGATTCTAGCCACGACATCCTCGTCACCAGCAATATAGTGTATTGAGAGATTCTAGCCCCGACAATCCTCGTTACCAGCAATATAGTGTATTGAGAGATTCTAGCCCCGACATCCTCGTTACCAACGATCTAGTGTATTAAGGGATTCTAGCCCTTACACCCTTGTCACCGGCAATCTAGTTTATTGAGGGGTTCTAGCTCTAACATCCTCGTCACCAGCAATCTAGTATATTGAGGGATTCTAGCTCTGAAATCCTCGTCACCAGTAATCATTTCTTCCCCTACCCGTCACTAAATAGTGATGCAGGGGTTGAAGCCTATCCTCCAGGGGTAGATTGTACTGGAGAGTAGGGACAGTGTAGGTGTTTATAACAAGTACAAGTGGATACTAGAATAGTAATTACTATTTCACGTTCTACATTTTAAAGTGTAACTTCTGTTTTTAGTGTGCAACAAAGTTGAGACAAAGTTAATGGTTAGAACTATGATTTAATTAATTGTGAAGTATTCAAGGTTAAGTTAGATCAACAACGACTACATACAACTATGAAACTATGAAATTATATTTTAAAACAATACCAAAATGATAAACACTTAAAATTGGATTTACTTTATCCGAATTTTTATATAAATAATGAGCTTTACTCTATCTTGTTTTAATTGTTATTCATAAGTGAACTTAGAACTTTTAATATGGATATTTTATATTCATTCTCTAACAAACAAATTAAGTCATAAGACTTACAAACTAAATTTATTCCACAACAAACACAATACCCAGTCAGTCAAGAACATCACTGTGTTCGAAAATTTTCTAGTGTTATATTTAAAAATATATACTGCATAAGTTATATATCCTTAGATACTGAATATAATTTATAAAATGTTAAGCATATTTCATCTTAAGCTGATAAATCTATTTATCATATCAACACGTAAGTATTTAATTATTTCAAATGTTCATCTTTGAAAATTAATATGTAATGTACAAACAGATTGACAGTAAAATAATATTAACTTTAGAACTGAGACACTTCAAATTTGAGATTTGAAAATAAAATTTAATTGATTTTAGAGCCATTGTGATGATCATTTTTTTTGGTTCAAACCCAAGAAGGAACCTTGCCACCAGACTCCAGACCATTACCTTACCAAATAAATGTTAACATTATAAAAAAAATTGTATTATTTAACAACGATTTATATTTTACGCAGGAGCTAAAATATTAATGTTAGAAAAATCAGACGAATAAAAAAATTCATAGCAATGTAAGTTGAACCATTTCTTTTCCTGTTTTTTGGGAAACCGATTTATAAGCAGAACTAAGAATCAGATTTAAGATTTAGATAAGAGGAAAAGTTAACTTGGACCAACCATCTCTGACCTAGTAATTTCATATTAACTTATTTAATTGTATTTATACATCTATTTATATGTTTCATACTTAGACTGCTGGATAGAGGAGAACTGGAAAGAGGTATCCCCAATATACTATTAGTTAATGACGGTTATATGCGCATCTAAATATCATATTATTTTGAATTGAAAAATGACACCTGATTACGAGAATCTAATCTGGGACCTCTGGCCTAGTACCATTGCACCATTGGCAGCATAAATCCCTCCCAAGTCATGGTTGCGTTATCTGATAGCTCGTGATCTTAATTGCTCACTCACATGTAGCTGACAATTTCCACACGTCCATAACAGACTCTGCATTAAAATATAAGTGAAGCATGACGTTGAGCACGGGATGGTTCCTGGATAGCCCAGTGTTAAGAGCATTGGCGTACTAAGCCAAAGGTCCTGGGTTCGAGTTCCGTGTTCAGGTGTTATTTAATTCAAAATAATATGATATAATGTATTTATTATTAACCTGGAGTGTCTGAATTTACTGTCAATGACTGTCGAACCTAGGTGCAAGATATTTTTTCCAAACGAAGTGTCCCCTTTGAAAGGATCGTGATAATAAATAGTGCACCCTATCAGGATTCGAACAAGACTCTCCCAAATCCGAATTGAACACACTGTCACACATCCGGGTGTGCTGGTCCAGTGGCGTGACCATACCTCTGAAGGAACGTAGACTAGTAAACTAACAGCCTGTGACTAAACCTTCATCTCTGTGTCAAGCGACTGGTGGGACAAGGTCTTCAAGTCTCGGGTCTATGATCTAGTTATGAAGCAGGAATAGGGGGATTATACAATATAAAGCTGGAGCGGTTTAAAGCAGAATGTTAACGTCCATAAAACAGAGCCCTGGACCGAAACATAAAGTCTTGCTATAAGCAAGGGTTATTATTACGAGTGACGTCACAGCTACAACTTTATATTTGCAATTTAAACGATTACAACCGTTGTAATATTACACGCCGGGAAAATAGAATGAGTGTTTCCCCTGAAACTAAGCTTATTGACGAGTTGGTAGCATATAGAGCACGTCGTGTAACAGTTTTAGTAGGCACAACTAGCACACATGAATTAGTTACTAGAGACCAGCTTCAGTGGGATTGGCATGGCTCGTCCTTTTCACGTCACTTGAATTTAATAAACACCGTAGTCTAGCGAGTGGTGAAAGGAAGTGGCGGTGGGCGAACAGGACGTTCGGAGCACATTTAAACACAATAGGCTAGGTTATATTAGGTCAGGTCAGTAGCGGAGGAGAGGTGGGAGGGAGAGTAAGTATAAGAAAAATATGTAGTGTCTTGAAAATCTCTTGTGTCAATGCAAGAGCGTGCAGGTTGTGTCGGGACACTACATTCAAGAGAATAAAAAGAGGGTTTTCCCTTTGAAAGGAAGTGATTGTGACAACAACAAATCTGTTTATTATTTTAGCATTCTTGTAAACAATCTGGGTCATCCCTCCTTACCTGAAAGAATACCTTAAGAGGGAGGAGGACTAACCGTGTTATCACCAGACGGTCTAACACAGCACACTAGCTATAGACGGTCATCACCAGATGGTCTAACACATCACACTCGCTATAGATGGTCATCACCAGATGGTCTAACACATCACACTCGCTATAGACGGTCATCACCAGATGGTCTAACACATCACACTCGCAATAAACGGTCTAATACATCACTCTTGCAATAGACGGTCTAACATATCACTCTCGCAATAGATGGAACCACTGATGACGAGGGGCTCAAGGCTCGAATAGAGGTTAGGTGTAATGAGGGTGTTCTTAAATGGTTTCTCACGCTCTTTCTTCAGAAAAATGCTGGTATATTTCCTCTAAATTCTATATAATTAGTGTAATTAATATAAATGCATACTACCCGAACAGATAGTTTTATTTCTATGCACGGTGTTTTACCACCCGCTAGGGGCCATCACTTGGGAATTTCAGAGTTAATCTAAACCAGACCCCAGAGCATTAATTTAACACTTAACCTAATGTGAATTCACCCTGTAACGGACAGTTATCTTTCAAAAACGATTTATATTTTCCATTGCAACTAAATAATTAATGTGAACCAAAATTAAGACAAAACCTTTATATTCTCCGACTAATAGTGTGGTTGGTATTTACGAGAACATTTCGTCAAGGGTCACGTTTAAGGTACAGGGCTGTACATGTTAGATAATAAAGATAAAGAAGAAATAGTGACTGCCATTAAGTGTGTACTATAACCCGGCATCAAATAACGTCACGCCCTTAAACGGCGCCATTTGTCGCGTCGCTCAACAAAATATGTTCAGCTTTGTGTCTTTCACGAGTCACCTCTCAGGGATACAAGAGAAGAGTTGATCCCTACAAAATTGCGGAGCACTCACGTGTGACGTCACCTGATAGACAGAAATCATTCTTTCCCTTCGTCGAACAGTCGACTCCTGGCTTAAATTAGACCGGGTTTTCATTCGAAAACTCACTATGTCCTTTTTTATCTTTTTTGAACGATGGATTGCAGGTTTGGAAAAAAAAACATTCACGGGAAAAAACACATTCATTACACCTATCCGAGATTCAAACCACGAACACAGGAGGTTAACACCTTAGCCTGTGGTCTCACCAATGTAAATCCCTTAGAAAATTAAATTAAACATAAATCTTTGATTATTTTACGAGATTTACGGTCCAATGTAAATAGAAATAACCTTATTTGACAACTGGAACAGTTACTAAATCTGATTTCTTGTATTCATACGTCAAGTCATGCTATCTACAGCCACTACGTTTAATACATATAAATATAATAATAATACAGTTGCATGTTATCAGTGTTGAGAGCATTTCTTGGTGGGATGATCCCAAATTCCAGGACTCGAAGCTGCACAGGTTATAATTTATCCAAATGTACATATTAAAAAAATATTGACAAGCTAGAAGATGATACTTTATTTATAATAGCAATGCCCAGTTTACTTATATTCATATTTTATTTGTTTGTATGCAAAAAATTAGTCTCAAAACTTTGGGAAATAATGATCAACGTTATTTTAAAAATGGCACCAAATAAAATCATACCAGAGAGAGATATTTTCAAATAAAATAAATTCCTATTTGCGAGAGATATATTGGGTTCTTCTCTCGACCGACAAATACCCGTCTTTTCTCCCTTATCCTCTCTAAGCCCCTCAATAACCCCCTACCCCTCTTGATCTCTAGTCCTACAGACTTGGCTGCTTCGATTCCTCCATCAAGTTTTATTGGCTCTACGTTCATCCTTGAAATCTCTTACTGGAGGGATGGACATCATTTTCTTACCATTAGGTAAAGTAACATAATTTTGTATTAAAAAAAAAGCACATTTATTAAAACAGCGAGTACAGCCTGGCCAAAAGACAAAGGGAAACCAAATTCAGGTCCAAGGGCCCTTTAATATACCGCATACTGGGCCTAAGATAAGTGTATTACCAATTTACGTTAATTAACGTGTACTTTCCGAACAGGCTGATTTGATAAGCATACAAATTACAAACTAAATTTCTTCTAGATAAGACACAACGATCGGTAACCCTTTTGTTGAATTCATCACTGGACTAAAGATAGCACTAGTTTCACAAATGATACATTTTACAGCCTTGTTGAGAATCGAGCACGGGAATTTATTTAATTCAAGTGGGCAGACTGCCTAACATAGATTCACTAATATAGGTGGCATAAGCACAACAATGCAATATATTATAACATTCTGTGTTTACGATTCACGGAAACAAGGTAAGGCCGGGTATTGGAGCACTTAGATGTGTTACAGACACAGAGAAAACATTAACAGCATCACAGCAAAACATTAGAGGATAGTTGAGGATTGTTTCTGTCGTTTGGAAGCTTCAGAACTGACATTAACATCAGAAACACAACAGTGTGCGGATATTTACCTTCAATTGGGTGGTATGGTCAACATTTGTAAAACTCATGATGGAATGGCCGTGTGTTTAGAAAGTGCTCGTTGAACCCAACAACGACTGCTGGAAACAGACCAACCAACCTTGTTTGATTGTATCGCGCTACGAACCGAAGATGGAGTGAAGAATGGAACATTGATAAACACAGTAGAACGAAGGATCGGAAGGACGGGAACAGACGAGACTCAATATTTCACCTTCCTCACATCCAATATCAGCGACAAGTAGACGCGACGAGGAAATTAATATTCCCTGAGACGCGGGGAGGCAATAATAGGGCCGTGCGTGTGTTTGCCCGTAGGAGGGAGGGGGGGATATTTGCAAGACATGTATTAAGGGCACATTTTAAAGGAACATAAAAGAGAGATAATAAACAGATACATACAAATATGCAACTTAAAGCGGACAGCAATAAAAAGAAGCATCAGGGAATGGGATACAACAAAGCAATGTGGCCAGAGGACAAAGAAACAAAATTTCACATTTACAGTTATTTTAAATTTATAGTAAAAAATATATATGGTGAAATAAAACTATAATAATAATAATAATAATAATAATAATATAGCTTTTTTCATGTGTTTTACTGTTCACCCGGACTACACCTAGATTGAAACGAATCGGGAGGGAGGGGGTGAAGAACAAAGGGTAAATGCACCTTCATTCGAGTGGAGGGAGAACGGGAAACCGTTTTAGGGAAAAAAAACTCAATACAGCCCAACCGAGATTCAAACCAATACCAACCGGATAAGACGAGACTCACGCCTTTGTCTGTGGGAGGGATATAGTTCTCAGCAGTGCATCATAACGTGACAAGGGCTATTAGCAACTGGGAACACACTTGTAGTGAACTCCGAACAACTCGTGCCTCTCAAGTGGCTGAACTTGAACTTAAGGCTGTAAAAGTGAATTTTACATATTTCTGCTGTCAGGAAACCAACAAATCTTTGTTTTAAAATAACATTTAAATTAGTGTACAAATATTACCATATTTTTATAATAGTGTTGATGATTAACTATTAGTAAAACTTAAATAACACGTTAAAGTTGTTTTGATAACAATGAAAAGGTATAGAAAAGCTATCAACAATGTTTGTTTTAGAACAAAAGTTTGTAAACCAAGAAAGTACAAATGATTTCTCAACAAAATAATAAAATGTTAAAACTAGCTCAAATCTCGTTTGCACAGCCCCAGAGGTAAAAATGCGGATCAATACAGATCTGGTAATAAAACCCAGTTTGAGCTTACCGTTGTCAGAGTCTAGTCAGCTTCTGGTAGTTTGGGGACATAGCCCCTCTACCCTTTCCTCTACAACTCATCTCATCTTGTTCCCTCCCTTATATGCCTCCTCCAAGAAGAACCCGTGTAAGGGGAAAAACAAACAGATTTACGTGAGAGATAAGACAAAAATACTCGCGGCAGCTTTGCGGACTTTTGTTTGTGCCACGTACACTCGGGGCCCAAAAAACCAGAGAACGTACAGTCTGTTCACCGTAGCAAAGAACCTTCCACGATACATCAAAATAAATGTTTTAGCATAGCCAACATCACTATATTAATTTTACAACAACCAAAAGGACACTTTCATTGAAGTATGAATACATAAATAGAGAATAATTAACGGTTTCAACTTTTAGAAAAGGTTTTTGTTATAACGACCCAATTAAAGGTTACAGGATTTTTATTTATTCACATAGAGAAAATATTTTAATCATGAAAATATATCGACCTTGAGATTATGATGTATTTTGACGTGTTATGTATCCCCAATCGCAAAAAATTGGGTTTTACCATTCTATCTGTCTTTGTCTGTCTATCGATAGCTGGGTCTACAGTCGGAACTATTTGATGGATTTTCTTCAAATTTATTGTTTAGAATTTATATAGTCATAAAGGAAAATTCATGATTTGGAATTTACCTCTAAATTAAGGGTAGTTTATTGATGACTGATTTTTTAATACTTGTAGGTTTTTTGATAACGTATATGTTTACGTTTTTTTTGTACCATTACTTTTTAAATCTGAGCTACTTCAAAATTAGGTAGACTATTAAAAAAACTTTTCTGAATTATTGGTCATTATTACTAAATTACTTTTACGTGACACAGGTTGAGAACTACTGAGCGAAACGATCCAAGAAACAAGGGATGGTACGTTATAAGGGAAATACGACACGACACATCTCAGGACGTCTAAGATCGATATCAAATATTGAACTTTGAGCAACTGTACCTCTTTCAGGCAATACATTCTGAACAAAGCTGGAAAATGATCGTTTTGAATATTATGTAGTATCATACGTTTCCCTCTGTGCCTCACATGTTACCACAGGAGTGACTGTCGCTGATAATATCAAGGAAACAACGGTCAGTTTAGTGTAAGGATAGCTATGGTAGAATTTAGAGATAATTTACCTACATTTTCTCGATATGATAGTGGTGGTTCACCTTAGTAAAAGTTACCTTCACCAATACAGGATATTGTTTCCTAGTGTTGATAGCAAGACAGAGTACTATTCACGCTCCTCATCCTGTGTCTCAAGATGGCCACGGATAGCCGGATATGGCCCAGGAGGAAACAAACCCGATCCTAAGTTTTACCACAGTTTTTTTTAATTCCCAATACAACACAAGAACAAGAAGACAAACATTTCAAGGTCAGAGAATATTTTGAAAATAAAAAACATATATGTAAAAAACTAATTAAAGATCCCTTGGTGTCTCTAATAGGTGTGACCCTCAATGAACTGTCCCTCGTTTCCGGCCGTCCCCGTCACGGTCCCTGGCTCGTATCTTCCCAGGGCCGCCATGCCATTAGCCCTGGCCCTCTTGAGCAGCTCGGCTTGGGCCGCAGGTACATTCTCCCCTTTTCCCTCCCAGGCTTTGAGGACAGAGGCCTGCAGAGCGCGCCCGTAGCTGAAGGTGAGAGGCCACGGCTTATTGCCCTTGAATCGGTTGATGGAGTTGAGGTTTACTGAAGCCTCCTCTTCGGACTGACCCCCGGACAGGAAAGTGACGCCACAGACGGCGGCAGGGACAGTCCTGCAAAGCGCCGTCACTGTGGCGGCTGCTATATCCTCCGGGGAGTATCTGTGAGACACGGGGTCATCTCTCTTAGGGTCAGTTTCTCGCAGTCTTACAGTCTCACAGTCACACAGTTTCACAGTGCTAGTCCTACCTGCGCTCGTGCGACTGTCCCGCTGTCACCATGTTGGGTTTCAGAAGAGTCCCCTCCAGGAACACGTGATGATCACTGAGAGCCTTGTAGACCGCCGCCAGGACAGTCTCTGTCACCTTCTGAGCCCGGTCCAGATCATGATCCCCATCAGGGAGGATCTCAGGCTCCACGATGGGTACAATCCTCGCCGCCTGACATATGGACGCGTAGCGTGCCAGCACGTTGGAGTTCTCCTGTATGGCCTGGTAGGACGGAGTGTTGCGCTTGATCTTGAGCACACACCGCCACTTGGCAAAGTGACAGCCATCACGCTTGTACTTGACACATCTCTGAGCGAGATCGTCCAGTCCTTGTGTTGTCACCTCGTCCTCCGAACAGAACAGCGGTACCACACCCTTGTCAACCTAGGAGGAAACTTCACATGGTTTACAGGGACGGGAAGGTTGGGGCTCAAATCCAGGTAGACATAACCTCACTATCATATCACAGCACTAACAAGAAACAGTGGCTGATTCTAGACAAGTCATGAAGGGATAATACCCTCACCTTGATACCAGGAATGATCCCCCGTTCCTTTAGGAGGTCCGGGAAAAGCTGACCGTTGTCCGACTTCTGGTACAGTGTCTCGTGGAACAGGATGACCCCAGATATGTGGTCTGACACTGCCTTGTCCGCGGTGAAGAGCAGCTGGCGGTACAAGCGACGGTTCTCCTCCGTATTATCGACGCCTATATCTTTAAACCGTTTCCCGATGGTCGCTGTAGACTCATCCGCGGCCAGGATCCCTTTCCCTGGAGCTACGATGGCAGTTGCTATGGTCCTCAGTTCGTCCTGTACTTCCTGAGGCGGGTAATGGAAGTATGTCGTCATCGTACTCCGGCAGCACTTTCACCTTTACAACACAGTCAGGGCACCTTCACCTCTACAACACAGTGAGAACACCTTCACCTCTACAACACAGTGAGAGAACCTTCACCTCTACAACACAGGGGCGGCACCTTCACCTCTACAACACAGTGAGAACACCTTCACCTCTACAACACAGTGAGGGCACCTTCACCTCTACAACACAGGGGCGGCACCTTCACCTCTACAACACAGTGAGGGCACCTTCACCTCTACAACACAGTGAGGGCGCTTTCACTTTTACAACAAAGTGAGGGCATCTTCACCTCTACAACACAGTGAGGGCACCTTCACCTCTACAACACAGTGAGGGCGCTTTCACCTCTACAACACAGTCAGGGCACCTATTACCTCTACAACACAGTGAGGGCACCTTCACCTCTACAACACAGTGAGGGCACCTTCACCTCTACAACACAGTCAGGGCACCTTCACATCTACAACACAGTGGTGGCACCTTCACATCTACAACACAGTGAGGGCACCTTCACCTCTACAACACAGTGAGGGCACCTTCACCTCTACAACACAGTGGCGGCACCTTCACCTCTACAACACAGTGAGAACACCTTCACCTCTACAACACAGTGAGGGCACCTTCACCTCTACAACACAGTGAGGGCGCTTTCACCTTTACAACACAGTGAGGGCACCTTCACCTCTACAACACAGTGAGGGCACCTTCACCTCTACAACACAGTGAGGGCGCTTTCACCTCTACAACACAGTCAGGGCACCTTCACCTCTACAACACAATGAAAGCACCTTCACCTCTACAACACAGTGAGGGCACCTTCACCTCTACAACACAGGGGCGGCACCTTCACCTCTACAACACAATGAAAGCACCTTCACCTCTACAACACAGTGAGGGCGCTTTCACCTTTACAACACAGTGAGGGCACTTTAACCTTTACAACAGTCAGGGCACCTTCACCTCTACAACACAATGAGGGCACTTTCACCTTTACAACACAATGATAACACCTTCACCTCTACAACACAGTGGCGGCACCTTAACCTATACAGAAGTATAAATTGTTTAAAAAAATGTATATGGGTACAAAAAATATGTTTTTTTGACAAAAAATAATTTACTCAACAATAAATATTATTTCCTTGGTGATAAGAATCCTAAGAACAATTGTTCGTTTCAATAGATTTATTACTCATAGACTGCTCATGCCTTGGCACGTCCAGTAATCAGTTACGTCACTTGGACCTACTGCACATGCGCAGACGTTTACTAAGGGGAAATACACACTATTGGTCACGTGTACTGAACGTGTCTGGTATATTTTGGTTTACAAGTGACAAGAGTTCTATGTTCGAGTCTCAACCAGGCTTACCCTGGGTGCTTGTTCTAAACAAGTTTCTCACTCAACCTTCATGCGAATACTGGTACATTTAATCTGAACTAAATTTTCCTCATCCCTAGCACATTATCGTGTTAAAAGGCTGAGGAAATGCTATCTCTCCTGAAACACCCAGAGGAACCTGCTCTCGAGTGCAAAGGACCCGGAATAGAAACAAGAGGGAGGGTGGACTAAAACAAGTCTGGTGAACAGAAGGCGCTAATTCTAGCGGTTCACTGCTCACCCTTTGTCCGAGGTTGGCATTACTGGAGCGTCGGCTGGCGTCACTTCTGCAGCTGTTGCTGTATTTACATTCGAATAGGGTGGGGGGTGAGGGGATATGTAAAACCATGGGGAGAAGGAGGGGACAGAGCTATTCAGTGAAAATCTCGCAGTTTGTATGTCGCTGACGATGTGAGCATTGCTCAAACTAGGAGAGGGAGGGGGGCGGACCATTCAGCGAACCATGTGTGACCCTCCCCTCGACCGGTCAGGAGTGAGAAAAACATACCTCTAGAATAATAAGGAGGAACTATCAAGAAGATTTTAATGTTCGGTTTCAATTAATAAAATAGAGTGACCTGGTGGTTTAGGGGTAAGGTGTCAAACTTCTGTGCTGGGGTCCGGGGTTCAATCCTCGGTCCCGGCACGGATTTATCTGATTGCTAAAGCCTTCCTTCACCTCTGACAAGACGTATACTAATCACAACTTGTGAATGTGGGGAATGCCAGGCCTCCACCGTGGTTCGGATACCACGTTAAACTGTAGGTCCTCCATTTCATCTCAACAATCACCCTACCACTACACATTAGCGTAAGTGTGTATAACCCGAACGGTTAGTAAGACGCGATGCTAATAATAATAATAATAATTAATAACATAAATGTTGGCTAGCCCGTGATCTGCGAACCAGCCAACAGGCACGCCGTGTCTTACTACCCGTCCAAGCTGTGAGCATATCTACACTGGGGGTAGGGATTAGTAAGGGCGAGTTTTAAGAATATGTACCTGCATTTGGGTCGAGTGGAAGCTAAAACTGTGGTGTGGAGCTTACAACCCTGGCTTTTGTGTGACAGCGGAACTTGCGGCCGATATAGATTTGATCGTGCCCAACCCTTTTCCCCTCCTTTACACTCCTTAATCCCTGAATGAAGAAGACTACGTCTTGTAAGTTGAACACGAGACTATGTTTTCTGCGTCCATAATTTCCACGAAAATATCCTGGTCTGAAAAACCTCTGTGCAGCCAGGGAAATATTGAGACAGAACAATCTCAATGGACCCCACCGGGCTTAAAACCCCGACCTCTTCACAGCCGATGGATCATACCAAGTTATAATTACGTCTTTGTCAACGTGCCCACTGGTGCGAGGTAGCCATTTAGTAGCCAATTATTGTAATTGTACATTCTACTGTTTACTACAATTTCTGTTTCATTTGGGATATTCAACATAAACTAATGAAAAGCTACATTTGGAGCATCGCACTGTATGGATCAGAAACTTGGACTCGCATAAAGATGGGAAATAAATACTTGTAGAGTTTAAAAATGTGGTGCTGGAGAAGACATGAGAAGATCAGAGGGGCAGACAGGGTAGGGTGACAAATGAAGATGTCTTAAGAAGAGTGGGTGAAAAGAGAAATATTTTGAATGTGATTCTTTGATAAAAAGCAAACTAGATCTTAGGAGGAACTATCTTCTGCAAGACGTCATAGAAGCAAAGGTTGAAGAAACCTGAAGCTTAGGAAGAAGGAGGGTTCAAATATTGGATGAATGGAAGGAAAGAAGAAAATTCTGTGCGCTGAAGGAGAAGGCTGAGGACAGGGAATATGGGCGGTCTAAGTTCACTGACCACAGGAATGGCCTTGTCGTTGGACAGAACACTTAATAAAAAATAGTCAGCACAAGACTTACAAACTAGTTTAACCTAGAACATCTTTCGGTAGCTTCGGCTGTTTCTCACACTTGAAAAGTTACTAAGAACTAGAGATTTCAAACTAGGTTCATTGGAACCGTAGTTATACTCGTATCGAGATAATCAATATTAATATCACGATGTTCGATACCTCGATTTTTATTTTGCAAACGTCAGCGAATGTAGGTTATGGTATTTAAATGAAACAGTAATATTCATAATTGGGCCAATATCATTATGAACATTATTCACTAGTTGCTGTTTCACTTCTGTTCCAGCAAATTGTAAATGTTTTTAACGTGATCTTGCGGGGATAGAACACATGCGATTTAGATATTTTGTTTAACTATTTAAGATTTTTAGTGTTTTAAACATATTTTATATACAGTACAGTATATAAATAAATAACATATGTCGATGTAAGTTTAGATGCAAACAAATGGTTTTTAAATATGAAGTAAAAGGAATCAGAAATCAAGAAATCTTGGTTAAAATGTATGATTCAAAATTGATAAAAATAGGAATCGAGACATATTTAGTAAAAAGAGTGTTCATACGCCTTGTGACCATATTCTGGAACCTAAACAAGTGAAGTCAATTCACATCAATTGCTAAAGTGATAAGTATTTTGCCAAATCGTGTATTTTGAAACGGTTTTTAATATTCATGAAAATATCAAAAAGGGCCAAAAAGGAGCCTAGTCTCTGATTAGAGCTGAAATAGAGGTTTATAAAGCTCTAGTATGCCAGGAAAAATGCTCATAAGTTGGACTGAACTCTAAATATCGCTTAAATAAGCTTTAAAAACAAGTCATTTTACCACTCAATAGTAATATAATTTTGTGTTGCTTGTTTGAAGTCGGAAATGTAAATGTATTTTTTTGAAAGCTGACTAGATACGAGATTGAGACTTTAATATGAAAACCGTTGGAAAGTGAAACTATCTAGAGACTATTTTCCTGTAATAGAAAACGAAACCTATAAATAAACATTAAAATGAACAAATTATTGCCAATTCACACCAGAATTCAATTTTAATTAAACTTATATAACCTTGTTCCAATATTAGATGTCAATAAACAAATGTTCACTCATTCATTTTACCTTAAAATTAGATTACAAGTTACGTTCCTATTAATGTAGTGAATAGCGCAGCCAATTACCGACCTCTCCGACACCTTCTAGAGAGCTAGTCATTTGAAAGCAGAGCTAGAATTTGTTCAATGAAAGAACCTTTTGAGTCAACTTAACTTACTGAAGTCGAGCTTCAAGGAGAGTGCTGGACTGAAAGAACCTAATGAGATTAATGACAAGGTGATAATCAAACTGAAAGGAAAGAAGATCACATTCATTAGAATCCTTTCTAATAGTGCACGGTTCTTTGATTAATTTGTGTACTACTAGGAATGGTGGGCCACCCTCATCACTTGCCGAGAGAATTACTTCATGTAGTAACACCGTGTTATAGAGACTACTAGGGATGGTGGTCAGCCCTCGTCACTTGCTGAGATAATTAATTCATGTAGTAACACCGTGTTATAGCGACTACTAGGGATGGTGGTTAGCCCTCGTCACTTGCTGGGAGAATTACTTCATGTAGTAACACCGTGTTATAGAGACTACTAGGAATGGTGGTTAGCCCTCGTCACTTGCTGGGAGAATTACTTCATGTAGTAACACCATGTTATAGTGACTACTAGGGATGGTGGTTAGCCCTCTTCACTTGCTGAGATAATTAATTCATGTAGTAACACCGTGTTATAGTGACTACTAGGAATGGTGGTCAGCCCTCGTCACTTGCTAAGAGAATTACTTCATGTAGTAACACCATGTTATAGAAACTACTAGGGATGGTGGTCAGCCCTCGTAACTTACTGGGAAAATTACTTCATGTAGTAACACCATGTTATAGCAACTACTATGAATGGTGGGCAGCCCTCGTCACTTGCTGAGAGAATTACTTCATGTAGTAACACCGTGTTATAGCGACTACTAGGGATGGTGGTTAGCCCTCGTCACTTGCTGGGAGAATTACTACGTGTAGTAACACCGTGTTATAGAGACTACTAGGAATGGTAGGCAGCCCTCGTCACTTGCTGAGAGAATTACTTCATGTAGTAACACCGTGTTATAGTGACTACTAGGAATGGTGGGCAGCCCTCGTCACTTGCTGAGAGAATTACTTCATGTAGTAACACCGTGTTATAGCAACTACTAGGGATGGTGGTTAGCCTTCGTCCCTTGCTGAGATAATTAATTCATGTAGTAACACCGTGTTATAGCGACTACTAGGGATGGTGGTCAGCCCTCGTCACTTGCTGAGATAATTAATTCATGTAGTAACACCGTGTTATAGCGACTACTAGGGAATGGTGGTCAGCCCTCTTCACTTGCTGGGAGAATTACTTCATGTAGTAACACCGTGTTATAGCGACTACTAGGGATGGTGGTCAGCCTTCGTCACTTGCTGAGATAATTACTTCATGTAGTAACACCGTGTTATAGTGACTACTAGGGATGGTGGTCAGCCCTCGTCACTTTCTGGGAGAATTACTTCATGTAGTGTTATAGTGACAACTAGGGATAGTGGTCAGCCCTCGTCACTTGCTGAGAGAATTACTTCATGTAGTAACACCGTGTTATAAAGACTACTAGAGATGGTGGTCAGCCCTCGTCACTTGCTGAGAGAATTACTTCATGTAGTAACACCATGTTGTAGAGGCTACTAGAGATGGTGGTTAGCTCTCTTCACTTTCTGGGAGAATTACTTCATGTAGTAACACCGTGTTATAGAGACTACTAGAGATGGTGGTTAGCTCTCTTCACTTGCTGGGAGAATTACTTCATGTAGTAACACCTTGTTATAGCAACACCTTTACTACAGGGACGTTCACATTTACAAAACGAAATATATTATTCTGGCTACACCAACAAATGTACTTACAGTAGCTCTTAGTAGAGGTATTATACCCGGGTACCTCAGCTGGCCGAGCGTTATCATTTAGTAAAGGTTTAGCATTCAAGCTCCTATTTAAAACCCAACCAAATAACCCGTGTTAATTATATATAGATAGATTCGTCACTGCTAGGTACAAAGGTATATTAAAGTATCCCACAGAGTATCCATTTAACAATAGTTAAATACGACTTCTGTTAGGAAATGTAATATTTCTGTTACACAAGCAGTAGCTTACGAGTGTGAACAGGACATGCCGTGAGTAACTAGCACATCAGGTGGTGCCTGAACAGTCGATGTAACACAAAATGCTGTGGCTTTTTGATGAATAGCGTGGTTATAAAACAACGTTTTATTTTGTTCATTTCTCCATGTTATCAGTGTTACAGAATGTGGGTGAGAACAAGAGGAGAGCTGCTGTAACAATCAGAGGGGGAGGGGTGTACTTCCTCTAACTGTTGTGGGGGGGTAAAGAGACCACCGTATCCATCCATCATCCAGCGCTATCTAGCGTTAGAGAAAGAGAGAGTTGCCAACTTACCAGACCAACATTTCCCCTCTTACACACACCACCAGTCGATACTTGGGCAGAAAATACCGGTGGAGTCCCTCCTAGCACCCAACTTTGATCACTACCAAACGGTGAAGGTGGTATAGAACGAGGGGTGAGTTTCAAGTGCTTTATATTACTCAAGTGAGGTCTTTCTTTTAATTTGAGGTCAAGGCTATCCGACATTCCGCTCTCTATATTTGAGCGGTGAAAAATACCAGAACAGCTATTCTCAAACTTTTATAACCAGTGTAATAATGTGATCAGGCCAGAAGAGAACTTTAAATTAAACAGTTTTTTAGTCAGTGTATAAAGTTAGCCAATACTTCAGTTCCTAACTTTAGTATTTTACACTTTGTGAAAGGGCTGATATTAATAGTGGGTAAGGGTTAAAACCGGTTAAATACAAGAAAGAATATCCGCCAATTTTTATAGACGTCATCTGCACTGAAACCATCAAAATACGCAACACAATCCTACTCACTTTTAAACAAAGTATTTTATAGTTTGTGACAATTTAAAAAAATAAGCCATCATTAAACTACAATTTAATAAGTTTTCTCGAAAAAAACAAATATATTATTTTGATAGTCATATAAATCTTTCTTCAGTAAATATATTTTAAACAAAATTGTTAAAGCCACTTAAAACATACATAATAATCAAAACTCGGTCATACTAAACAACCCTCAAATTATGGCCGTTTTAGACTAATGAAAACAAATAATGATATATCATGCAAAACAATCATCATATATACCTATTTTGAATAAAATCTTGTTTATAAAACATTTTCATCAGTAAAGTGTAACTAATTCAAGGGCAAAACCAAAAGTTTTAAAAAACACGCCTCTATAAATAGCCATGTAACATATAAGTATCGAGTTGAACAAATTCCATTGTACCCTTCCGGGTGTAGTCCCAGGTACAGACAGAATTGTAGGAGTCACTATTTAAAGTCCTGGGGTAAATACGACGTCATCATCTCCAGGGAGATTATTTTCATAATTACAATACTTTGCTTATATTAAAAAGTAAACATAATATAGATAATCCTAAAGCAACAAGCAACCACCTTCATCGAAGACAGTTATAAAAAAAATATCTCTGAAGTTTTTTTTAGTACATCTGAAACATTAACATATGAACGATCATTCCTATAGCTGAGGCCACGCGTCTAATTAAAACGCAACACAACAAAGAATTCCTCAACACAAGCGAGAGGGTCAAGGGTTTGAATCCAACTTGGATTAGGAAGTGTATTATTTGAGGTGAAAGTAGAAGCTACCAAATAAAACCAAAACATAATATTGAAGAATAAAGGATGGATATTGTCTTTGTGTAAAAATAATAAAAGACAAACCTAAGTTCAATATCTGATACAAAACTAATTTCAATTTCTTAAAATAACCACATTTTTATATTAATTTAAATATGATACATATAAAAAAATAGTAAACTCAAATAACAACTTTTATGAAGTCAAATCAAGGACAACGTAACATTGAACAAAGACGTACAAATAAAACAGGGAAAACACAACATTGACCCAGATGTACAAATACAACGGAGACAACATAGCACTGAACCAATACGTACAAATAAAACAAAGACAACATAGCACTGAACCATGACGTACAAATAGAACAGGGACAACACAACATTGAACCGATACGTAAAAATAAAACCGAGACAACACAACATTGAACCAGGACAAAAAAATAAACATAGACAACATAACATTGAACCAATACGTATAAATAAACCAGAGACAACACAGCATTGAACCAAGACGTAAAAATAGAACAAGAACAACACAACATTGAACCAATACGTATAAATAAAACAGAGATAACAGCATTGAACCAAGACGTAAAAATAGAACAAGGACAACACAACATTGAACCAATACGTGCAAATAAAAATGGACAACACAACATTGAACCATGACGTGAAAATAAATAGATACAACATAAAATTAAACCAAGCCGTGAAAATAAACATTGATAACACAACATTGAACCAAGACGTGCAAATAAACTGATACAACATAACATTGAACCAAGACGTACAAATAGAACAGGGACAAAATAGCATTGAACCAAGACGTATAAATAAACAGATACAACATAGCATTGAACCAAGACGTACACATTGAACATAGATAACATAGCATTAAACCAATACGTACAAATAAAACCAAAACAACATAGCATTGAACCAAGATGAAATAGAACCGCGACAACATAGCATTGAACCAAGAATTGTAAATAAACAGATACAACATAACATTGACCCAAGACGTGAAAATAAACAGATACTACATATCATTGAACCAAGCCGTGAACATAAATATGGACAACACAACATTGAACCCAGACGTGCAAACAAACTGATAAGACATAGCATTGAATCAAGACGTACAAATAGAACAGGGACAACATAGCATTGAACCAAGACGTACAAATAAACAGAAACAACATATCATTGAACCAAGACGTACAAATAGAACAGAGATAACATAGCATTTAACCAATAAGTACAAATAAAACAGAGACAACATAGCATTGAACAAAGACGTACAAATAGAATAGGGACAACATAGAATTTAACCAATAGTTACAGATAAAACATAGACAACATCGCATTTAACCAAGATGTGTAAATAGACAAATACAACATAGCATTGAACCAAGAGGTACAAATAGAACAGGGACAACATAGCATTGAACCAAGACGTACAAATAGAACAGGGACAACATAGCATTTAACCAATACTTACAAATAAAACAGAGACAACATAGCATTTAACCAAGACGTGTAAATAGACAAATACAACATAGCATTGAACCAAGACGTACAAATAGAACAGGGACATCATAGCATTGAACCAAGACGTACAAATAGAACAGGGACAACATAGCATTGAACCAAGACGTACAAATAAACAGAAACAACATAGCATTGAAAAAAGACGATCAAATAAACAGGGACAACATAGCATTTATCCAAGACGTCAAATAAAAGAGGTACAACATAGTATTGAACCAAGACGTGTAAATAGACAAATACAACATAGTATTGAACCAAGACGTACAAATAGAACAGGGATAACATAGCATTTAACCAATACGTACAAATAAAACAGAGACCACATAGCATTGAACCAATACGTGTAAATAGACAAATACAACATAGCATTGAACCAAGACCTGCAAATAGAACATGGACAACATAGCATTGAACAAAGACGTACAAATAAACAGAAACAACATGGCATTGAACCAATACGATCAAATAGAACAGGGACAGCATAGCTTTGAACTAAGACGTACAAATAAAACAGAGACAACATAGCATTGAACCAAGACGTGTAGATAGACAAATACAACTTAGCATTGAACCAAGAATTGCAAATAGAACAGGGACAACATAGCATTGAACCAAGACGTACAATTAAAACAGAGACAACATACCATTGAACCAAGACGTGTAAATAGATAAATACAACATAGCAATGAAAAAAGACGTATAAATAGAACCGGGACAACATAGCATTGAACCAAGACGTACAAATAGACAAATACAACATAGCATTGAACCAACACGTACAAATAGAACATGGATAATATAGCATTTAACCAATACGTACAAATAAAACAGAGACCACATAGCATTGAACCAAGACGTGTAGATAGACAAATACAACTTAGCATTGAACCAAGAATTGCAAATAGAACAGGGACAACATAGCATTGAACCAAGACGTGCAAATAAACAGAAACAACATAGCATTGAACCAAGACGTACAAATAGAACCGGGACAACATAGCATTGAACCAAGACGTACAAATAAAACAGGGACAACATAGCATTGAACCAAGACGTACAAATAAACAGAGACAACATAGCATTGAACCAAGACGTACAAATAGAACATAGATAACATAGCATTTAACCAATACGTACAAATAAAACAGAGACAACATAGAATTGAACCAATACGTGTAAATAAACAGATACAAGATAGCATTGAACTAAGACGTACACATAAAACAGAGACAACATAGCATTGAACTAAGACGTACAAATAAAACAGAGATAACATAGCATTGAACTAAGACGTGAAAATAAACAGATACAACATAGCATTGAACCAAGACGTGAAAATAAACAGATACAAGATAGCATTGAACTAAGACGTACACATAAAACAGAGACAACATAGCATTGAACTAAGACGTACAAATAAAACAGAGATAACATAGCATTGAACTAAGACGTGAAAATAAACAGATACAACATAGCATTGAACCAAGACGTGAAAATAAACAGATACAACATAGCATTGAACTAAGACGTACACATAAAACAGAGACAACATAGCATTGAACTAAGACGTACAAATAAAACAGAGATAACATAGCATTGAACAAAGACGTTCATATAGAACAGGGACAACATAGCTTTGGAGCAAGACGTGTAAATAGAACAGGGAAAACATAGCATTGAACCAAGACGTGTAAATAAACAGATACAACATAGCATTGAACCAAGACGTACAAATAGAACATAGATAACATAGCATTTAACCAATACGTACAAATAAAACAGAGACAACATAGAATTGAACCAATACGTGTAAATAAACAGATACAAGATAGCATTGAACTAAGACGTACAAATAAAACAGAGACAACATAGCGTTGAACCAAGACGTGTAAATAAGCAGATACAACATAGCTTTGAACCAAGACGTACAAATAAAACATAGAAAACATAGCATTGGACCAAGACGTGTAAATAAACAGATACATAATAGCATTGGACCAAGACGTACAAATAAAACAGAGACAACATAGCATTGGACCAAGACGTGTAAATATAACAGGGAAAACATAGCATTGAACCAAGACGTGTAAATAAACAGATACAACATAGCTTTAAACCAAGACGTACAAATAAAACAGAGACAACATAGCATTGAACAAAGACGTGCAAATAAAACAGGGACAACACAACATTGAACCAAGACTTTGCTACCAGGGCAAGCAGAGCTTGTTTAAAACTATAGCTCTAATAAGTTTTCACGGGCTAAACGAAAAATAAATTAATTAGTTCCTTTCTGGTATTACAATTAACTTTATTTGGGACAGTTAAAAAGAGGGACGTGCTTTGTGATAAAAACCAGAAACCCCCTACTTTCCACAGCTCAAAATACCCCCTACTTCGCAGAGCTCAAATTCCCCCTACTTCCCAGAATTCAAAGTACCCCCTACTTCTCAGAGCTAAAAGTACCCCCTACTTCTCAGAGCTCAAAGTACCCCCTACTTTCCAGAGTTCAAAGTACCCCCTACTTCTCAGAGCTAAAAGTACCCCCTACTTCTCAGAGCTAAAAGTACCCCCTACTTCCCAGAATTCAAAGTACCACCTACTTTCCAGAGTTCAAAGTATCCCCTACTTCTCAGAGCTAAAAGTACCCCCTACTTCCCAGAGCTCAAAGTACCCCCTACTTCCCAGAGCTTAAAGTACCCCCTACTTCCCAGAGCTTAAAGTACCCTCTACTTCCCAGAGCTTAAAGTACCCTCTACTTCCCAGAGCTCAAATTACCCCCTACTTCCCAGAGCTTAAAGTACCCTCTACTTCTCAGAGCTCAAAGTACCCCCTACTTCCCAGAGTTCAAAGTACCCCCTACTTCCCAGAGTTCAAAGTATCCCCTACTTCCCAGAGCTCAAAGTATCGCCTAATTCTCAGAGCTCAAAGTACCCCCTACTTCTCAGAGCTCAAAGTACCCCCTAATTACCAGAGCTTAAAGTACCCTCTACTTCCCAGAGCTCAAAGTACCCCCTAATTACCAGAGCTTAAAGTACCCTCTACTTCCCAGAGCTCAAAGTACCCCCTACTTCCCGGAGTTCAAAGTACCCCCTACTTCCCAGAGCTCAAAGTACCCCCTCTACCAAACCACCACGCGTGCCTTTGTCGCAATATCAAAGGTAAATGCTTCGAAAGCATTCCACTCTCAAGAATTGGAAGAGTTTTAATTTATTTTATCACATGAATGAGTTTGTGATAGTATTACAAAGTGTGGAGAGGGGTGTGCTTGCCGCTGCTAGTAGCAACATCACAGGGGCACCAAGGGGAGAAGGTGGGTGACAAGTGGTGGTCAGAAGACTAGGTCATACACATGGCTATTTAGGCCTCATACTGTGGGTGGGATTGTCTTAAAACAATAAGCATTCTCCTCTTAGAGTCTTGTTGGGGTTGAAACTCACTTATCTTTATGTTGTGTAAGCCTGGTTTAAGTACGGGAGGCTCGGAGCTCACTAATCCATTGCGTCAAGAGCCTTCAAAAGAATGTATATAAACATTTTCTTAGTGCTCTTTACTACTTAATCCGCGTCTTACCATCCAACCAGGATCGAAATCTAGTCCCTCAGAGTCAGAGCCACGTACACACTCCAACTCCACTCGCTCTTGCACACACACTGAGCTCACCAGGACTCGAACCACAATCTTGAAGGGATATTATTATCTTTAAAATTAACACCTCTTTTTTTAGTACCTACGCATTAAAACTTTTTTCTTTGCATCCGCATTCTTTTAAACGTCAAAGTTTCCTCTTTTTTTCCTCTTCTCTTTAATTTATCGAATAAAGTTCAAGGAAACCGTTTTAATAAAAAGAGAAGTTTCTTTTAATGCAGCAGCTCCAAATGAAAGCCAACAAGCGGTAAAAAGAAATTATCTCCAACGTATTCACTATTTCAAGTCACGAGTGATGTTGAGCAGTGGCGGCACGTTGCGGGGGAATGATGACTTAACGAACCGACAACTGCCAGCTAATGACTTGGAGATACAACATCCCTCCCTCCCCCCGTCACCCCGGGTCCTGTTTCCTCTCTGATGGTAGCGGGTGGTCAGAGGGGAGTGGTAAGTGTAAGGATGGTAAGTGTAAGGAGAATGGTCAGTGTAAGGAGAATGGTCAGTGTAAGTAGAATGGTCAGTGTAAGGAGAATGGTCAGTGTAAGGATGGTAAGTGTAAGGAGAATGGTCAGTGTAAGGAGAATGGTCAGTGTAAGTAGAATGGTCAGTGTAAGTAGAATGGTCAGTGTAAGGAGAATGGTCAGTATGAGGATGGTAAGTGTAAGAAGAATGGTCAGTGTAAGGAGAATGGTCAGTGTAAGGAGAATGGTCAGTGTAAGGAGAATGGTCAGTGTAAGGATGGTCAGTGAAAGGATGGTCAGTGTAAGGAGAATGGTCAGTGTAAGGAGAATGGTCAGTGTAAGTAGAATGGTCAGTGTAAGGAGAATGGTCAGTGTAAGGATGGTAAAGTGTAAGCAGAATGGTCAGTGTAAGGAGAATGGTCAGTGAAAGGATGGTCAGTGTAAGTAGAATGGTCAGTGTGAGGATGGTCAGTGTAAGCAGAATGGTCAGTGTAAGGAAAATGGTCAGTGTAAGGATGGTCAGTGTAAGGAGAATGGTCAGTGTAAGGAAAATGGTCATTGTAATGATGGTCAGTGTAAGGATGGTCAGTGTAAGGATGGTCAGTGTAAGGATGGTCAGTGTAAGGATGGTCAGTGTAAGGATGGTCAGTGTAAGGATGGTAAGTGTAAGCAGAATGGTCAGTGTAAGGAAAAAGGTCAGTGTAAGCAGAATGGTCAGTTTAAGTCGAGGTAACGAAAAGGCCAATATCCAGCCTTACATCCGTCCTCAGGCCTGAGGGTGCTACGAGGGGGAGGGTTATAAAACAAGACCGGGGACAACCTCGCGCTGCCCTGTAGTAACCTCAGTCGTGATAGAGAGCGTTTGAAACCGTGGCAGCTCATGAGTTGTTGCCGGGGCATGTCGGAATTGACCAGACTGTACTAGTCAATAGTTTACTTCCATTCAATACTAAACCTACATTTATAAAACGGTGCACCCGAATTAAAACACTATATTATTGTGTGTGGGCTCGAATGAAGAGGGAGGGGTTCACTAGATTACCAGAACAGGAGTCGCACTTGTAATAGCCTGGACTGCCGACGATGGAGAGCTCGGGGCTCGAATCCCAGCCGGGTGTATTGAGAGTATTTTCACCTAAAGGGTTTCCCACACTTCTTTCCAAGTAAATTCTGGTGCGTTTCCTCTAAGTGGGTGTCCTGGAACACTTGTAGGAACAGGAACAGGAATTACATAATATTCCCAGGAAATGTTATCTGTAGTAAAACAATCATTGGCTCATGCATGTAACACGAGGGCAGGAATGTGTTTCTAAAGGGTACATGTACTTCACTTGGGAAACTGTGCGTATTCCAGTAAATATATAGTCGTTTAAATAAAAACTAGTTTTATCTTTCAAGTGCTCGTTTTATTAAAGATACCAAACCCTTCCTTCACCTCTGACAAGACATCTTGTGAATGTGGGGAATGCCAGGCCTCCGCCGTGGTTCGGATCCCACGTTAAACTGTAGGTCCTCCATTTCATCTCACAATCACCCTACCACTACACATTAGCGTAAGTGCGTATAGCCTGAACGGCTAGTAAGACGCGGTGCTAATAATAATAATATTAAAGATACAGTTAGTGGTATTCTCTACATTTTGTGATATATTTGTGTGTCGGCTCAAAAAGCCAGCATTGTCACTTCCTCCGAACTAAGGCTGTTATTGACAGCGTCTGTCATCAGCGCGTCTTACTCCCTGGTCGGGATTTACTTACAACTATAGGATAGGGAGGGCTGATTAAGAAACACTTCAGGAATATTGACCTTAAAACACCTTGACAGAATTCGAAACCCCGACTGTTCCGCCATGAGCATAGCAAAGTGTGTTTGACATTTGGACGGCGTGTCCATCAGTGCGGATATCACGATAATAGTTTAATATAATTTATTTGGAACAGCACAGCCCAACGCTTTGATAATAATGTTGGCAATGAATTCTTATTAAAAAGTATATTTTATTTTACTAATTAAAATGTATTAAATTTTAATCACTGATCAGGTACTTTTAACCAGAAACCTATTTTCCTTTACAACCGTCCGTTTTATAATTTGACGTTCTTGGTAATCCCATAAAATGGAACCGTCTAAAGGGAAGATAAACGAAGAGAAAAAAGGGATAATTTCAAATCGATACCCAATTTTCCCAGTTTCATTCAATCTGAGTGAACTGACCCAAATAAGTTGTGCAGCCCACCCCATCGTAAAGAGCTGGGTAAGGGGGCTTAAGAAGAAGAAGAAGGAGTTGACACCCCCTACCTCCACCCCCAATTCGTCCAATTTTCGCCCAACAGCTCTCGCCACGTGCACATTTCATTTGTGCCTAAATGAAGGTATAAGATGGATGGACCTCTAAAAGTCTGAAAGATTCTTCAGAGAATCCTTTCATTTGCTCCATCAAGACTAGATATACATCGCGCGATGAAGCTGAGACCTTCAGAGCATTGGGAACGTGGGTTCATATACACATCGAGTGAGTATTTTTTGTGAAGAAACCATTACTAGTGTGTGTTTATTTAATTTTTGACAACTTCTTAATAATTCTGAAATTACTCATTGAAGGCACATCCTTGTTGAAGAGAAATAGCCTCACACTGCTGTATTTCTTATGGTAGTGTCAGTTATGAAGCTTCCAAACCCCTGGGGGTATTTAGGGTATTAAAGTTTGAATATCAACCCACTGGGAACTTCTAGTAGACACGAGGTCCTGGGGTCTTTGACTGGATGAGAAACTGGGGGATTAATAATCTTCCTTCCACCTGTAGGTTCCTCTCAACAAGGACAGATCTGTCGTAGGACCCTTTCATATGCATTCAACTAGAACGGAAGGAGGTAGCGTGGTCCAGGCCTTGAGGCATATCATGGGTTCAACCCTAGTTTAATTAAGTCATATTGGGAGTTGAACTAGGTGGCGTCACAAGAAATCAGTGGTAACAATGTGCAATCCAGTATATTCCAGACAACATAGTGACATTAACAAATAGCAATAAAGTTAAATGGTGTAGTACTTACATATTGCACCCTTGGTGAAGTTGCAATGTGACAGGACTTCGAGGGAGGGATATCCACTATCAGAGCTCTCGATCAATTGTTATCCCTCTAAAAGATCATGACCACCCAAGTTTCCCAGATCGGGTCTTATATATATCTACCCCCAAACGAACTTTTGATACTCCCCGCCACAAAGAAACATAGAGATAACGACCTCGGTTCGGGCGGAACCAACAACAGAGGCCTTAAAAAAAAATGAAAATGGTCTGAATAGATATCAAATGTTTTACTTTCACAAGACTACATGATCCTGTGCAAACCGCGTGATGTCGGGGAGTCATAGTCCATCCAAAGAAATGATAATAATTAAACAGGCGACGGTTTTCTAAGGAGGTCCTCGGGTTCGTGTCACAGATCCCCTGTATGAAGTGAGTAATCGACTCAAACCATTGCTGGTAAGGGGGAACAATAAGGGACGGGGTTGGGGCATAATGTAGAGTGTTTTAGCTTCTTCAATTCCCGGGGATCTAAAGAACATCAAACCTTGTATATATACTACTAAGCTCAGTATCCCTAAAGTTTTTAAGTTGGTGTGGTAGGGGTTGAAAGCTAGGGGGAATATTAATTTTTTCTGTTTATATAACAACAACAAAAGTTTCAGCAAAATAAAGCAAATATTTCTCCAATATAATCATATAATTAATGTTCTACACTTGGTTATATCGACAGTTAATGAATATCTTTCAAGGGTGTCCTGGACTTTAATGATACATTCCTGGTCTCGTTTATAAAGTGTATCTTCTAATGATCATGACAGATATTCAACAAATGTTAATATCAGCTTGTGAAGAAAATTAAACTAAGCACATGGACTGGGGCAATATTTGATTTGTTTTGCCGAAAACAATAGTTTTGCTATAAAAACTGACAATACACTGGCCTTATCTCGCGTCCCCTACACTCTCACCTTCATTTCTTGTGATGTTTAATCGTGTGCGTGATCTACGTTCCCTTAATCACGTGATATCGTGACAACCAATGGGAAGGTATATTTCTTTGTCCAATATAATTAATCGAAGTGAAACAATTTAATCAAATTCTATAAATAAAATTAACATTTGATTAACAGTTGTTTTGTTTAGCGTTTTTAGTCAAATTAACGATATCCTTAGAACACTAAAGTTTCATCTGAATAGCTATAAAAGGTGGGTAGTTAAAAACACGATACTCTAGGAATTGTCAACTGTTTCCTTTACTATCAATTATATTTTCATTTCGATTCGAACATTGATGTTAATTTATTTGTCTGCTTGTGCTTGGTCTCTGTAGTCGTCCGTAGCGACAGTCCTTTACTAAGTTATAAGTATATCCATATTATTATGTCTTACGTAGTACGGACCCTGCGTATATAGACTCTCTGGACAAAGCAATCTGTTACTGTGGAGTTTATCTCTTATCACGGACTATGGATGTATACGGAGTATGTATTCAAGCTTTTAGGATGTAGCGGGTAAGGAGGGGTTGAGTTTGAAAACGCTGTAAGGCTGATACACTTTAAAACGTTTTCCATTAAAACACTCGTATAAAAGGGGTGAGTCCCTCCCAAAATGCGGGCGCTTGTGGAAAGTATTAGTAAATTGCTTCCATTGTAGGTCCGTAGCGCACATCCGCCGAACAATAGGTTAAGTTCTGACAGTTTCAAGGAGCAAAAGGCGGCTAATGGGTTTCTCACAGATGTTTTGAGTGTGAGAGGCCAACGTTTTGAAAGATTCTCAAGAACAAGTTTACCATATTTCAACGGTAATGGAACCTTTTATATAAAATTGTTCAAACTACTCTCTCATTTTGTCGTCGTTAAATGTTATTTACTGTTCCTGGCTGCATATTCACAAAATACCACACTTGGATGTCTAAAATGGGATTTATATCAACATACATTTTTTACTCTATCATATAGAGAAAGTATTGGTAGTCGGGAACATTTCCTATTTCGAGATTTTGATGAATCGTTTTATGTGCCCCCAAACCCAAAAATGTGGGTCTTAAAATTTATAGCTGGCTATCTGTATATCTATCTGTTTGTATTTCTGCCTGTCTGTCTGCTACTCTCGTAGCTAGTGGACGTGTGTGGAGCGTTGCTCCGTAAAGTTGTGTACCACACTGTGAACTTTGTGTTTAAATATTCTTGAGAAGATTTAGAGTTTTTCTTAATAATATTGTATTTGATATGATGTCTTGTGTTGTGTTGTCCTCCACATGAGTGGACGCCACTAAGATGTGCCGGGTTCGGACCCTGGACGACATGGAATGTCATCGAACAGGCTGGACCACAAACTGCCGATTGTTTTGGACACCATCGTTCCTCGTAAAGTGTTAGATGTGATTATTTGGTTAGTGTAGGTAATGTTGTGGGACCACATAATGTTCGTTATGCTTCCAACATAAGTGGTGGACGGGTGTGTTTGCTTATGGCGAATGAAGAGTGTGTTAATATAATGTTAGAAAATAG